>NW_022638426.1:0-32274 GCF_010993605.1 Petromyzon marinus
GGCACTGCCACCCGTAGACTCAGCACTGTCATAGACTCGGCACTGTCATAGACTCAGCACTGTCACCCATAGACTCAGCACTGCCACCCACAGACTCAGCACTGCCACCCACAGACTCAGCACTGCCACCCACAGACTCAACACTGCCACCCACAGACTCAGCACTGTCATAGACTCAGCACTGTCACCCATAGACTCAGCACTGTCACCCACAGACTCAGCACTGTCATAGACTCAGCACTGCCACCCATAGACTCAGCACTGTCATAGACTCAGCACTGTCATAGACTCAGCACTGTCATAGACTCAGCACTGTCACCCACAGACTCAGCACTGTCATAGACTCAACACTGTCACCCACAGACTCAGCACTGTCACCCATAGACTCAGCACTGTCACCCACAGACTCAGCACTGTCACCCATAGACTCAGCACTGTCATAGACTCAGCACTGCCATAGACTCAGCACTGTCACCCATAGACTCAGCACTGTCACCCACAGACTCAGCACTGTCACCCATAGACTCAGCACTGTCATAGACTCAGCACTGCCATAGACTCAGCACTGTCACCCATAGACTCAGCACTGTCATAGACTCAGCACTGTCATAGACTCAGCACTGTCATAGACTCAGCACTGTCATAGACTCAGCACTGCCACCCATAGACTCAGCACTGTCATAGACTCAGCACTGTCATAGACTCAGCACTGTCACCCACAGACTCAGCACTGTCATAGACTCAACACTGTCACCCACAGACTCAGCACTGTCACCCATAGACTCAGCACTGTCACCCACAGACTCAGCACTGTCACCCATAGACTCAGCACTGCCATAGACTCAGCACTGCCATAGACTCAGCACTGTCACCCATAGACTCAGCACTGTCACCCACAGACTCAGCACTGTCACCCATAGACTCAGCACTGTCATAGACTCAGCACTGCCATAGACTCAGCACTGTCATAGACTCAACACTGTCACCCACAGACTCAGCACTGTCACCCATAGACTCAGCACTGTCACCCATAGACTCAGCACTGTCACCCATAGACTCAGCACTGTCATAGACTCAGCACTGCCATAGACTCAGCACTGTCACCCATAGACTCAGCACTGTCACCCATAGACTCAGCACTGTCACCCACAGACTCAGCACTGTCACCCACAGACTCAGCACTGTCATAGACTCAGCACTGCCACCCATAGACTCAGCACTGTCACCCATAGACTCAGCACTGTCACCCACAGACTCAGCACTGTCACCCACAGACTCAGCACTGTCATAGACTCAGCACTGTCATAGACTCAGCACTGTCATAGACTCAGCACTGTCATAGACTCGGCACTGTCATAGACTCAGCACTGTCATAGACTCGGCACTGCCACCCGTAGACTCAGCACTGTCATAGACTCAGCACTGTCATAGACTCAGCACTGTCATAGACTCGGCACTGTCACCCACAGACTCAGCACTGTCATAGACTCAGCACTGTCATAGACTCAGCACTGTCATAGACTCAGCACTGTCACCCATAGACTCAGCACTGCCACCCACAGACTCAGCACTGCCACCCACAGACTCAGCACTGCCACCCACAGACTCAACACTGCCACCCACAGACTCAGCACTGTCATAGACTCAGCACTGTCACCCATAGACTCAGCACTGTCACCCACAGACTCAGCACTGTCATAGACTCAGCACTGCCACCCATAGACTCAGCACTGTCATAGACTCAGCACTGTCATAGACTCAGCACTGTCACCCACAGACTCAGCACTGTCATAGACTCAACACTGTCACCCACAGACTCAGCACTGTCACCCATAGACTCAGCACTGTCACCCACAGACTCAGCACTGTCACCCATAGACTCAGCACTGTCATAGACTCAGCACTGCCATAGACTCAGCACTGTCACCCATAGACTCAGCACTGTCACCCACAGACTCAGCACTGTCACCCACAGACTCAGCACTGTCATAGACTCGGCACTGCCACCCGTAGACTCAGCACTGTCATAGACTCAGCACTGTCATAGACTCAGCACTGTCATAGACTCAGCACTGCCACCCACAGACTCAGCACTGTCATAGACTCAGCACTGTCACCCACAGACTCAGCACTGTCACCCACAGACTCAGCACTGTCATAGACTCAGCACTGTCATAGACTCAGCACTGCCACCCATAGACTCAGCACTGTCATAGACTCAGCACTGTCATAGACTCAGCACTGTCACCCACAGACTCAGCACTGTCATAGACTCAACACTGTCACCCACAGACTCAGCACTGTCACCCATAGACTCAGCACTGTCACCCACAGACTCAGCACTGTCACCCATAGACTCAGCACTGTCATAGACTCAGCACTGCCATAGACTCAGCACTGTCACCCATAGACTCAGCACTGTCACCCACAGACTCAGCACTGCCACCCATAGACTCAGCACTGTCACCCATAGACTCAGCACTGTCATAGACTCAGCACTGTCATAGACTCAGCACTGTCATAGACTCAGCACTGTCATAGACTCAGCACTGTCACCCACAGACTCAGCACTGTCATAGACTCAACACTGTCACCCACAGACTCAGCACTGTCACCCATAGACTCAGCACTGTCACCCACAGACTCAGCACTGTCACCCATAGACTCAGCACTGTCATAGACTCAGCACTGCCATAGACTCAGCACTGTCACCCATAGACTCAGCACTGTCACCCACAGACTCAGCACTGTCACCCACAGACTCAGCACTGTCACCCATAGACTCAGCACTGTCATAGACTCAGCACTGCCATAGACTCAGCACTGTCACCCATAGACTCAGCACTGTCATAGACTCAGCACTGTCACCCGTAGACTCAGCACTGTCACCCATAGACTCAGCACTGTCATAGACTCAGCACTGCCACCCACAGACTCAGCACTGTCACCCGTAGACTCAGCACTGTCACCCATAGACTCAGCACTGTCACCCGTAGACTCAGCACTGTCATAGACTCAGCACTGTCACCCACAGACTCAGCACTGTCACCCACAGACTCAGCACTGTCACCCATAGACTCAGCACTGTCATAGACTCAGCACTGCCATAGACTCAGCACTGTCACCCATAGACTCAGCACTGTCACCCATAGACTCAGCACTGTCATAGACTCAGCACTGCCATAGACTCAGCACTGTCACCCATAGACTCAGCACTGTCATAGACTCAGCACTGTCACCCGTAGACTCAGCACTGTCACCCATAGACTCAGCACTGTCACCCACAGACTCAGCACTGTCACCCGTAGACTCAGCACTGTCACCCATAGACTCAGCACTGTCACCCATAGACTCAGCACTGTCACCCGTAGACTCAGCACTGTCATAGACTCAGCACTGCCACCCACAGACTCAGCACTGTCACCCGTAGACTCAGCACTGTCACCCACAGACTCAGCACTGCCACCCACAGACTCAGCACTGCCACCCACAGACTCAGCACTGCCACCCACAGACTCAGCACTGCCACCCACAGACTCAGCACTGCCACCCATAGACTCAGCACTGCCACCCACAGACTCAGCACTGTCACCCACAGACTCAGCACTGTCACCCATAGACTCAGCACTGCCACCCATAGACTCAGCACTGTCACCCATAGACTCAACACTGTCACCCGTAGACTCAGCCCTGTCACCCACAGACTCAGCACTGTCACCCATAGACTCAGCACTGTCATATACTCAGCACTGCCACCCACAGACTCAGCACTGTCACCCATAGACTCAGCACTGTCATAGACTCAGCACTGCCATATACTCAACACTGTCACCCGTAGACTCAGCCCTGTCACCCATAGACTCAGCACTGTCACCCATAGACTCAGCACTGTCACCCATAGACTCAGCACTGTCACCCATAGACTCAGCACTGTCACCCATAGACTCAGCACTGTCACCCATAGACTCAGCACTGTCACCCATAGACTCAGCACTGTCATAGACTCAGCACTGTCACCGGTAGACTCAGCACTGTCATAGACTCAGCACTGTCACCGGTAGACTCAGCACTGTCATAGACTCAGCACTGTCACCGGTAGACTCAGCACTGTCATAGACTCAGCACTGTCATAGACTCAGCACTGTCATAGACTCAGCACTGTCATAGACTCAGCACTGTCATAGACTCAGCACTGCCACCCACAGACTCAGCACTGTCATAGACTCAGCACTGTCATAGACTCAGCACTGTCATAGACTCAGCACTGCCACCCACAGACTCAGCACTGCCACCCACAGACTCAGCACTGCCACCCACAGACTCAGCACTGTCATAGACTCAGCACTGTCATAGACTCAGCACTGTCACCCATAGACTCAGCACTGTCATAGACTCAGCACTGCCACCCACAGACTCGGCACTGTCATAGACTCAGCACTGCCACCCACAGACTCAGCACTGTCATAGACTCAGCACTGTCATAGACTCAGCACTGTCATAGACTCAGCACTGTCATAGACTCAGCACTGTCACCCGTAGACTCAGCACTGTCATAGACTCAGCACTGTCATAGACTCAGCACTGTCATAGACTCAGCACTGTCATAGACTCAGCACTGTCACCCATAGACTCTGCACTGTCATAGACTCAGCACTGTCATAGACTCAGCACTGTCATAGACTCAGCACTGTCATAGACTCAGCACTGCCACCCACAGACTCAGCACTGCCACCCACAAACTCAGCACTGCCACCCACAGACTCAGCACTGTCACCCATAGACTCAGCACTGTCACCCACAGACTCAGCACTGTCATAGACTCAGCACTGCCATATACTCAGCACTGTCACCCATAGACTCAACACTGTCACCCGTAGACTCAGCCCTGTCACCCATAGACTCAGCACTGTCACCCATAGACTCAGCACTGTCACCCATAGACTCAGCACTGTCACCCATAGACTCAGCACTGTCACCCATAGACTCAGCACTGTCACCCATAGACTCAGCACTGTCACCCATAGACTCAGCACTGTCACCCATAGACTCAGCACTGTCATAGACTCAGCACTGTCACCGGTAGACTCAGCACTGTCATAGACTCAGCACTGTCACCGGTAGACTCAGCACTGTCATAGACTCAGCACTGTCACCGGTAGACTCAGCACTGTCATAGACTCAGCACTGTCATAGACTCAGCACTGTCATAGACTCAGCACTGTCATAGACTCAGCACTGCCACCCACAGACTCAGCACTGTCATAGACTCAGCACTGTCATAGACTCAGCACTGCCACCCACAGACTCAGCACTGCCACCCACAGACTCAGCACTGCCACCCACAGACTCAGCACTGCCACCCACAGACTCAGCACTGTCACAGACTCAGCACTGTCATAGACTCAGCACTGTCATAGACTCAGCACTGTCACCCATAGACTCAGCACTGTCATAGACTCAGCACTGCCACCCACAGACTCGGCACTGTCATAGACTCAGCACTGTCACCGGTAGACTCAGCACTGTCATAGACTCAGCACTGTCACCGGTAGACTCAGCACTGTCATAGACTCAGCACTGTCATAGACTCAGCACTGTCATAGACTCAGCACTGTCATAGACTCAGCACTGTCATAGACTCAGCACTGCCACCCACAGACTCAGCACTGTCATAGACTCAGCACTGTCATAGACTCAGCACTGCCACCCACAGACTCAGCACTGCCACCCACAGACTCAGCACTGCCACCCACAGACTCAGCACTGTCACAGACTCAGCACTGTCACAGACTCAGCACTGTCATAGACTCAGCACTGTCATAGACTCAGCACTGTCACCCATAGACTCAGCACTGTCATAGACTCAGCACTGCCACCCACAGACTCAGCACTGTCATAGACTCAGCACTGTCATAGACTCAGCACTGTCACCCGTAGACTCAGCACTGTCATAGACTCAGCACTGTCATAGACTCAGCACTGTCATAGACTCAGCACTGTCACCCATAGACTCAGCACTGTCATAGACTCAGCACTGTCATAGACTCAGCACTGTCATAGACTCAGCACTGTCATAGACTCAGCACTGCCACCCACAGACTCAGCACTGTCACCCACAGACTCAGCACTGCCACCCACAGACTCAGCACTGTCATAGACTCAGCACTGCCACCCACAGACTCAGCACTGTCATCGTGAACCCCACCCACCCCACCTAACCTTTAACCTCTCTCCGTTCTCCTCCACCCACCACCCCCCCCCCGACCCCCCACCAGATTGAGGTGGAGGAGACGGCTACGGACACTCGAGAGGTCACCCAGAGGTCACCGAGAGGTCATCTGTGGGTGGGGGGGTGGGTGGTGGGGGGGGTGGCGAGGTGGGCGTGGATTGGTGGCGAGCAAGCAAAGGTCGCGACCTTTCTGTACCCCGTCGCCCGTGCACGGATTTAATAAAAGAGGCACCAAAAAAATCTCTCGCGGCAGAATTCGTGTCTCTGGTGGTGTCCTGTGGTGTCTGTAGTGTGTAGTGTGGTGTGTCTGTGTCCTGTGGTGTGTCCTGTAGTGTGTGTGTGTGGTGTGTGTAGTGTGTCCTGTGGTGTGTAGTGTAGTGTGGTGTGTCCTGTGGTGTGTAGTGTAGTGTGGTGTGTCCTGTGGTGTGTAGTGTAGTGTGGTGTGTCCTGTAGTGTGTAGTGTGGTGTGTCCTGTAGTGTGTAGTGTAGTGTGGTGTGTCCTGTAGTGTGTAGTGTAGTGTGGTGTGTCCTGTAGTGTGTAGTGTAGTGTGGTGTGTCCTGTAGTGTGTAGTGTAGTGTGGTGTGTCCTGTAGTGTGTAGTGTAGTGTGGTGTGTCCTGTAGTGTGTAGTGTAGTGTGGTGTGTCCTGTAGTGTGTAGTGTAGTGTGGTGTGTCCTGTAGTGTGTAGTGTAGTGTGGTGTGTCCTGTAGTGTGTAGTGTAGTGTGGTGTGTCCTGTAGTGTGTAGTGTAGTGTGGTGTGTCCTGTAGTGTGTAGTGTAGTGTGGTGTGTCCTGTAGTGTGTAGTGTAGTGTGGTGTGTCCTGTAGTGTGTAGTGTAGTGTGGTGTGTCCTGTAGTGTGTAGTGTAGTGTGGTGTGTCCTGTAGTGTGTAGTGTAGTGTGGTGTGTCCTGTAGTGTGTAGTGTAGTGTGGTGTGTCCTGTAGTGTGTAGTGTAGTGTGGTGTGTCCTGTAGTGTGTAGTGTAGTGTGGTGTGTCCTGTAGTGTGTAGTGTAGTGTGGTGTGTCCTGTAGTGTCTCTGTGTCCTGTGGTGTCTCCTGTAGTGTCTCTGTGTCCTGTGGTGTCTCCTGTAGTGTCTGTAGTGTGTCCTGTGGTGTCTCCTGTAGTGTCTGTAGTGTGTCCTGTGGTGTGTCCTGTGGTGTCTGTAGTGTGTCCTGTGGTGTCTGTAGTGTGTCCTGTGGTGTCTGTAGTGTGTCCTGTGGTGTGTCTGTGTCCTGTGGTGTCTCCTGTAGTGTCTGTAGTGTCCTGTGGTGTCTGGTCTGTAGTGTCTGTGGTGTGTCCTGTGGTGTGTCTGTGGTGTGTCTGTGGTGTGTCCTGTGGTGTGTCTGTGGTGTCTCTGTAGTGTGTCCTGTAGTGTGGTGTGTCTGTGTCCTGTGGTGTCTGTCTCCTGTGGTGTCTCCTGTAGTGTCTTTGTGTCCTGTGGTGTGTCCTGTGGTGTGTCCTGTGGTGTCTGTAGTGTGTCCTGTGGTGTGTCCTGTAGTGTGTCCTGTGGTGTGTCCTGTAGTGTCTCCTGTGGTGTGTCTGTGGTGTGTAGTGTGTCCTGTGGTGTGTCTGTGTCCTGTGGTGTCTGTAGTGTGTCCTGTGGTGTGTCCGTGTCCTGTGGTGTGTCCTGTGGTGTGTCCGTGTCCTGTGGTGTGTCCTGTGGTGTGTCCTGTGGTGTGTCCTGTGGTGTCTGTGGTGTGTAGTGTGTCCTGTAGTGTCTGTGGTGTGTCCTGTGGTGTGTCTCTGGTGGTGTCCTGTGGTGTCTGTAGTGTGTCCTGTGGTGTGTAGTGTGGTGTCTGTAGTGTGTCCTGTGGTGTGTAGTGTGGTGTCTGTGTCCTGTCGTGTCTCTGTCTCCTGTGGTGTGTCCTGTAGTGTGTAGTTTGTCTGTAGTGTCTCCTGTAGTGTCCTGTAGTGTGTCTGTAGTGTCTTTGTGTCCTGTGGTGTGTCCTGTGGTGTCTGTAGTGTGTCCTGTAGTGTCTGTGTCCTGTGGTGTGTCTGTGTCCTGTGGTGTGTCCTGTGGTGTGTCCTGTGGTGTGTGTGGTGTGTCCTGTAGTGTCTCTGTGGTGTCTCTGCGGTGTGTCCTGTGGTGTGTAGTGTGTCCTGTGGTGTCTCTGTGGTCTGTAGTGTGTCCTGTGGTGTCTGTGTCCTGTGGTGTCTGTGTCCTGTGGTGTCTCTGTGTCCTGTGGTGTGTCCTGTGGTGTCTCTGTGGTGTCTCCTGTGGTGTGTAGTGTGTCCTGTGGTGTCTCCTGTAGTGTCTGTAGTGTGTCCTGTGGTGTCTCCTGTAGTGTCTGTAGTGTGTCCTGTGGTGTGTCCTGTGGTGTCTGTAGTGTGTCCTGTGGTGTCTGTAGTGTGTCCTGTGGTGTGTCTGTGTCCTGTGGTGTCTCCTGTAGTGTCTGTAGTGTCCTGTGGTGTCTGGTCTGTAGTGTCTGTGGTGTGTCCTGTGGTGTGTCTGTGGTGTGTCCTGTGGTGTGTCTGTGGTGTCTCTGTAGTGTGTCCTGTAGTGTGTGTAGTGTCTCCTGTGGTGTGTCCTGTAGTGTGGTGTGTCTGTGTCCTGTGGTGTCTGTCTCCTGTGGTGTCTCCTGTAGTGTCTTTGTGTCCTGTGGTGTGTCCTGTGGTGTGTCCTGTGGTGTCTGTAGTGTGTCCTGTGGTGTGTCCTGTAGTGTGTCCTGTGGTGTGTCCTGTAGTGTCTCCTGTGGTGTGTAGTGTGTCCTGTGGTGTGTCTGTGTCCTGTGGTGTCTGTAGTGTGTCCTGTGGTGTGTCCGTGTCCTGTGGTGTGTCCTGTGGTGTGTCCGTGTCCTGTGGTGTGTCCTGTGGTGTGTCCTGTGGTGTCTGTGGTGTGTAGTGTGTCCTGTAGTGTCTGTGGTGTGTCCTGTGGTGTGTCTCTGGTGGTGTCCTGTGGTGTCTGTAGTGTGTCCTGTGGTGTGTAGTGTGGTGTCTGTAGTGTGTCCTGTGGTGTGTAGTGTGGTGTCTGTGTCCTGTCGTGTCTCTGTCTCCTGTGGTGTGTCCTGTAGTGTGTAGTTTGTCTGTAGTGTCTCCTGTAGTGTCCTGTAGTGTGTCTGTAGTGTCTTTGTGTCCTGTGGTGTGTCCTGTGGTGTCTGTAGTGTGTCCTGTAGTGTCTGTGTCCTGTGGTGTGTCTGTGTCCTGTGGTGTGTCCTGTGGTGTGTCCTGTGGTGTGTCCTGTGGTGTGTGTGGTGTGTCCTGTAGTGTCTCTGTGGTGTCTCTGCGGTGTGTCCTGTGGTGTGTAGTGTGTCCTGTGGTGTCTCTGTGGTCTGTAGTGTGTCCTGTGGTGTCTCTGTGTCCTGTGGTGTGTCCTGTGGTGTCTCTGTGGTGTCTCCTGTGGTGTGTAGTGTGTCCTGTGGTGTCTGTGTCCTGTAGTGTCCTGTAGTGTGTCCTGTGGTGTCTGTCCTGTAGTGTCCTGTAGTGTCTCTGTGGTCTGTAGTGTGTCCTGTGGTGTCTGTGTCCTGTAGTGTCTCCTGTGGTGTCTGTCCTGTAGTGTCCTGTGGTGTGTCCTGTGGTGTCTGTGTCCTGTAGTGTGTGGTGTGTCTCTGTGGTGTCTCTGTGGTGTCTCTGTGGTGTGTCCTGTGGTGTGTCCTGTGGTGTGTCCTGTGGTGTCTCTGTGTCCTGTGGTCTGTCCTGTGGTGTCTCTGTGTCCTGTAGTGTCCTGTAGTGTGTCCTGTGGTGTCTGTGTCCTGTAGTGTCCTGTAGTGTGTCCTGTGGTGTCTCTGTGTCCTGTGGTGTGTCCTGTGGTGTCTCTGTGTCCTGTGGTGTGTCCTGTGGTGTCTCTATAGTGTGTCCTGTGGTGTGTCCTGTGGTGTCTGTGGTCTGTAGTGTGTCCTGTAGTGTGTCCTGTGGTGTGTCTGTTTCCTGTGGTGTCTCTGTGGTCTGTAGTGTCTCCTGTGGTGTGTCCTGTGGTTTGTCCTGTGGTGTCTCTGTAGTGGCCTGTGGTGGGTCCTGTGGTGTGTCCTGTGGTGTATCTGTGGTCTGTAGTGTCTCCTGTAGTGTCCTGTGGTGTATCCTGTGGTGTCTGTGTCCTGTGGTGTCTCCTGTTGTGTCTGTGGTCTGTAGTGTGTCCTGTGGTGTCTCTGTGGTCTGTAGTGTGTCCTGTGGTGTCTCCTGTGGTGTCTCTGTGTCCTGTGGTGTCTCTGTAGTGTGGGTCTGTGGGTGTCTATGAGTGTGGGTCTCTATGGGTGTGAGTCTCTATGGGTCTCTGAGTGGGGGTCTATTAGTGTGGGTGTGTATGAGTGTCTATGAGTGTGGGTGTCTATGAGTGTGGGTGTCTGAGTGTCTATGAGTGTGGGTGTCTATGAGTGTGGGTGTCTGAGTGTCTATGAGTGTGGGTCTCTATGAGTGTCTATGAGTGTGGGTCTCTATGAGTGTCTATGAGTCTGAGTGTGGGTCTCTATGAGTGTGGGTCTCTATGAGTGTCTATGAGTGTGGGTCTCTATGAGTGTGGGTCTCTATGAGTGTCTGAGTGTGGGTCTCCGAGTGTCTAGTGTGAGTCTCTATGAGTCACTATGAGTGTGGGTATCTATGAGTCTCTATGAGTGTGGGTATCTATGAGTCTATGAGTGTGGGTATCTATGAGTCTCTATGAGTGTGGGTCTCTGAGTCTCTATGAGTGTGGGTCTCTATGAGTCTATGAGTGTCTATGAGTGTGGGTATCTATGAGTCTCTATGAGTGTGGGTCTCTATGAGTCTCTATGAGTCTCTATGAGTGTCTATGAGTGTGGGTCTCTATGAGTGTGGGTCTCTGTGAGTCTCATCGCATCGGAAGGCCGCCGCCGCATGACGTCATCGCGTCGGAAGGCAGCTCGCCTGACGACGTCATCGCGTCGTTAAGACCGCTCGCCGGGATGACGTCGTCGCAGTGGGCAGGCCGCAGCCGGATGACGTCACCGCGTCGTTAGGCCGCCTCCGGATGACGTCATCGCGTCGATGGGCAAACTGCCGCGTGACGTCACCGCGCCGGAAGTCGAACGAGATTTTTGTTTTGCGAGTGACTTTGTAAGGCGACTTGGTCCCGTTTGGGGTTCCCGCTCTCGTTGACAACAACAACAAACACAACAACAACAAACAAGAGGGCGAGAGAGAGGCGGTGTAAGATGTGAGGAGGAGGAGGAGGCGATGGCGGCTGGCAGGGAATGGCGAGGGGCTTGTCTGGTGGCGGCGGTGAGGGGAGACAGACACACACTGTACATACAGTACATACACACAGTGTACACACACACAGTGTACACACATACATACACACAGTGTACACACAGACACACACATACATACAGTCACATACACACAGTGTACACACATACACACACAGTGTACACACACGGACATACATACTGTACATACACAGTGTACACATACATACACACACAGTGTACACACACATACAGACACACACACAGACACACACACATACATACAGTCACATACACATACATACAGACATACACACACATACACACAGTGTACACATACATACACACATACACACTGTACACACATACATACACAAACACACATACAGTCACATACACACACACATACACAGTGTGCACACACACAGACACACACACATACAGTGTATACACACATACACACAGTGTACACACACATATACACACAGTGTACACACACACAGTGTACACACATACACACATACAGTGTACACACACACATACACACAGTGTAAACACACATACACACAGTGTACACACATACATACACAGACACACACACATACACACAGTGTACACACACATACAGTGTACACACACACAGTGTACACACATACAGTGTACACACATACAGTGTACACACACACAGTGTACACACACACAGTGTACACACACACAGTGTACACACATACAGTGTACACACACACAGTGTACACACATACAGTGTACACACACATGCATACACACATACACATACAGTGTACACACATACAGTGTACACATACACACACATACAGTGTACACACATACAGTGTACACACATACAGTGTACACACATACAGTGTACACACATACACACACATACAGTGTACACACATACACACACATACAGTGTACACACACATACAGTGTACACACATACACACACATACACAAACATACATACACATACATACACACACATACATTGTATACACACATACACACACATACATACACACACATACAGTGTACACACACATACAGTGTACACACACAGTGTACACACACATACATACAGTGTACACACATACACACACATACACACACATACACACACATACACACACATACACACACACATACATACACACACATACACACACACATACATACACACACATACAGTGTACACAGACACACATACACACATACATACACAGTGTACACACATACACATACAGTGTACACACCCACACATACAGTGTACACACATACCGTCACATACATACAGTGTACACACCCTCATACACACACACATACAGTGTACACACACATACAGTGTACACATACACACACACATACAGTTTATACACACATACACACACACATACATACACACATACATGCACACATACACACACATACAGTGTACACAGACATACATACACACACATACAGTGTATACACACACATACACACACATACGCACACACATACATACAGTGTACACACATACACACACATACAGTGTATACACACACATACACACAGACACACACACATACATACAGTGTACACACATACACACACAGACACACATACACACATACACAGTGTACACACACATACATACACATACATACACACACATACAGTGTATACACACAGATACATACACACACACAGATACACACACACATACAGATACATACACACATACATACAGTGTACATACACACACATTCATACAGTGTACACACACATACACACATACACACACACACAGACACACATACACTCACAAACACACACAGTGTGTCTATGTGTATGTATGTGTGTGTCTGTGTGTGTGTCTGTGTTTTCTGTCCGTCTGCTACAGCAGAGGTGTAGGGAATGCCAACGGGAAAGGTCCTGGCAAGGATTATTCAGCATCACCTTGCCAGGCACGCTGAGGAGAGGCTTGCGGAGCCCCAATGCGGTTTCAGGAAAGGGCGGTCCTGCACAGATGCCATATTTTCTGTCCGTCTGCTACAGCAGAGGTGTAGGGAATTCCAACAAGACCTACATCTCTGCTTTATTGACCTGGTCAAGGCCTATGATACCATCAGTAGGCCTGGGCTCTGAGTTGTTCTTCGTGCTTTTGGAGTACCTGACCCTCTGCTCACAATCATTAAGGACCTTCATGATGGTGAGCGGGCCCGGGTAAAACTACGTGGCCGGGAGTCAGAGCCATTCCCTGTTAACCTTGGGTTGCGACAGGGATGTCCTCTGGCTCCCACATTATTTAACATCTATTTTGACCACGTAGTTCGTGAAGCCTTCAATAGCTGTACCGGGGGAATCTCCATATGGTACAGATATAATGGGAGGCTGATCGACGCCCGGGTGCGGTCAAGGGATGGCTCCCTATTGCTCAACCACGTTATGTATGCTGATGATTTGGTAATAGCTGCTCATTTAGAGGAGGAGTTGGAGACGCTGCTGCTGAGACTGGAGTGTGCCACTAAGAGGTGGGGCCTTACCATCAGCCCCACCAAAACTAAGCACCTGCCTGCGTATTTTGTACCATCGGACACTCCACCCCCACAACTCCCAATCGGTGATGGGGCAGTTGTGGAGAGAGTGGAGAGTTTCCCATACCTGGGCAGTGTGCTTATGACTGGCTCCAGTTTAACAGCAGAGGTCTCACTCCGAATCAGTCGAGCGGCAATATCTTTTCATCGGTTGCGTAACGCTGTGTGGAAGCTACCTGGTCTGTCGCTCCGCACTAAGCTTCAGGTCTTCTCGGCCACGGTCATTCCCTCCCTTCTCTACGCTTGCGAAACGTGGACCCCCCTAATGGAACATCTTCGCCAGTTGGAAACATTTAGGCTGGCCTGCCTACGATCCATCCTGGGTTTAACCAGACTGGATTGTGTGAGGAGCTCACAAATCCTTGTAAGATCTGGGCAAGGTCCCATCAGTGAGCTCCTCCGGCAGGGGAGGCTGCGATGGCTGGGTCATGTAGCCCGCATGCCCAGCCACCGCATGCCGAAACAGCTTTTGTTCGGCCGGATTGAGGGGGCTAAGCGGGCGCGGCACGGGCTAGAGAAGAGATGGAGTGATGTGGTACAGGAGGACGTGGAGCTGAGTGGACTTGCCGATGACTGGTACCAGCAGTGTCAAGATCGGCCTCTGTGGAAGAGGCTCGTGAAGGATGCTACTGGGCAGTTGGAGGTAGTCGCCCTCCAACAACAACGGAGGGCGGAGGAGCGACGCTCACAACAACGACCGGAGCGCCGGGTGGCTAAAGCACAGCAGGTTGGCACAGTAGGGGGCACAGGTGGTGCATCAGCCAGTCATCTCAGTCAGTCGACCCGTGGCACCTGGGTCTGCCCCGTGACCTCCTGCCAGCGGGCGTTCGACACTTCACGTGGCCTCAGGGTGCACATAGCCTGGCACAAGCGTCGTGGTGATGTCACCGCCACTTAGTGGCGAATGGCGGTTGTTGTTGTGTGTCTCACTATGTGTGTGTGTCTCACTGTTAGTGTGTCTCACTGTTAGTGTGTGTGTGTCTCACTGTGTGTGTCTGTGTGTGTGTCTCACTGTGTGTGTGTGTGTCTCACTGTGTGTGTGTGTCTCACTGTGTGTGTCTGTGTGTGTGTGTGTCTCACTGTGTGTGTGTCTCACTGTGTGTCTCACTGTGTGTGTGTGTCTCACTGTGTGTGTGTGTCTCACTGTGTGTGTGTCTCACTGTGTGTGTGTCTCACTGTGTGTGTGTGTCTCACTGTGTGTGTGTGTGTCACTGTGTGAGTGTGTCTCACTGTGTGTGTCTGTGTGTGTGTGTCTCACTGTGTGTGTGGCTCACTGTGTGTGTGTGTCTCACTGTGTGTGTGTCTCACTGTGTGTGTCTGTGTGTGTGTGTGCAGGTGAGCTGTGTGTTGATCTGCTCCACCTGGGCCCAGATCTCCACTTGCACAGGAAATGAATTCCCCTACCTGGACTACTGCTGTAACAAATGCCATGCAGGTGAGGATCACACCTACAGCCTTCACTACTACAGCCTTCACTACTACAGCCTTCACTATTACAGCCTTCACTATTACAGCCTTCACTACACCTACAGCCTTCACTACTACAGCCTTTACTACTACAGCCTTCACTATTACAGCCTTCACTATTACAGCCTTCACTACACCTACAGCCTTCACTACTACAGCCTCCACTACTACAGCCTTCACTACTACAGCCTTCACTACTACAGCCTTCACTACACCCATCCTTCACTACTACAGCCTTCACTACACCTACAGCCTTCACTACTACAGCCTTCACTATTACAGCCTTCACTACACCTACAGCCTTCACTACACCTACAGCCTTCACTACACCTACAGCCTTCACTACTACAGCCTTCACTACACCTACAGCCTTCACTACTACAGCCTTCACTACACCTACAGCCTTCACTACTACAGCCTTCACTACACCTACAGCCTTCACTACTACAGCCTTCACTACTACAGCCTTCACTACACATACAGCCTTCACTACTACAGCCTTCACCCCTACAGCCTTCACTACTACAGCCTTCACTACACCTACAGCCTTCACTACACCTACAGCCTTCTCTACTACAGCCTTCACTACTACAGCCTTCACTACACCTACAGCCTTCACTACTACAGCCTTCACTACTACAGCCTTCACTACTACAGCCTTCACTACACCTACAGCCTTCACTACACCTACTGCCTTCACTACTACAGCCTTCACCACTACAGCCTTCACTACTACAGCCTTCACTGCTACAGCCTTCACTACTACAGCCTTCACTACTACAGCCTTCACTACTACAGCCTTCACTACTACAGCCTTCACTACACCTACAGCCTTCACTACTACAGCCTTCACTACTACAGCCTTCACTACACCTACAGCCTTCACTACTACAGCCTTCACTACTACAGCCTTCACTACACCTACAGCCTTCACTACTACAGCCTTCACTACTACAGCCTTCACTACTACAGCCTTCACTACACCTACAGCCTTCACTGCTACAGCCTTCACTACTACAGCCTTCAGTACACCTACAGCCTTCACTACACCTACAGCCTCCACTACTACAGCCTTCACTACACCTACAGCCTTCACTACTACAGCCTTCACTACACCTACAGCCTTCACTACTACAGCCTTCACCACTACAGCCTTCACTACACCTACTGCCTTCACTACTACAGCCTTCACTACTACAGCCTTCACTACTACAGCCTTCACTACACCTACTGCCTTCACTACTACAGCCTTCACTACTACAGCCTTCACTACACCTACAGCCTTCACTACTACAGCCTTCACTACTACAGCCTTCATTACTACAGCCTTCACTACTACAGCCTTCACTACACCTACAGTCTTCACTACTACAGCCTTCACTACACCTACAGCCTTCACTACTACAGCCTTCACTACTACAGCCTTCACTACTACAGCCTTCACTACACCTACAGCCTTCACTACTACAGCCTTCACTACTACAGCCTTCACTACTACAGCCTTCACTACAACAGCCTTCACTACTACAGCCTTCACTACACCTACAGCCTTCACTACACCTACAGCCTTCACTACACCTACAGCCTTCACTACTACAGCCTTCACCCCTACAGCCTTCACTACACCTACTGCCTTCACTACTACAGCCTTCACTACACCTACTGCCTTCACTACTACAGCCTTCACTACTACAGCCTTCACTACACCTACAGCCTTCACTACTACAGCCTTCACTACTACAGCCTTCACTATACCTACAGCCTTCACTACTACAGCCTTCACTACTACAGCCTTCACTACACCTACAGCCTTCACTACTACAGCCTTCACTACTACAGCCTTCACTACTACAGCCTTCACTACACCTACAGCATTCACCACTACAGCCTTCACCCTACATGCTGTGTACTGTGTGTGTACTCTGTGTGTACTGTGTGTACTGTGTGTGTACTGTGTGTGTGTACTGTGCGTGTACTGTGTGTGTGTGTGTACTGTGTGTATGTGTACTGTGTGTGTGTGTACTGTGTGTACTGTGTGTGTTTACTGTGTGTGTGTGTACTGTGTGTGTACTGTGTGTATATACTGTGTGTGTGTGTACTGTGTGTGTACTGTGTGTGTGTGTACTGTGTGTGAACTGTGTGTGTGTACTGTGTGTGTACTGTATGTACTGTGTGTGTGTGTGTACTGTGTGTGTACTGTATGTACTGTGTGTGTACTGTATGTACTGTGTGTACTGTGTGTACTGTGTGTGTACTGTGTGTGTGTACAGTGTGTGTACTGTGCGTGTGCTGTGTGTGTACTCTGTGTGTGTACTGTGTGTGTATTGTGTGTGTACTGTGTGTGTGTACTGTGTGTGTGTACTGTGTGTGTACTGTGTGTGTGTACTGTGTGTGTACTGTGTGTGTGTGTACTGTGTGTGTACTGTGTGTGTGTACTGTGTGTGTGTACTGTGTGTGTGTACTGTGTGTGTGTACTGTGTGTCTACTGTGTGTGTACTGTGTGTACTGTGTGTGTACTGTGTACTGTGTGTGTACTGTGTGTGTGTACTGTGTGTGTACTGTGTGTACTGTGTGTGTACTGTGTGTGTACTGTGTGTGTGTGTACTGTGTGTGTACTGTGTGTACTGTGTGTGTGTACTGTGTGTGTGTACTGTGTGTACTGTGTGTGTGTACTGTGTGTGTACACTGTGTGTGCATGTACTGTGTGTGTACACTGTGTGTGTACTGTGTGTGTGTACTGTGTGTGTGTACTGTGTACTGTGTGTGTACTGTGTGTGTGTACTGTATGTGTACTGTGTGTATGCACTGTGTGTATGTACTGTGTGTGTACTGTGTGTGTACTGTGTATACTGTGTGTACTGTGTGTGTACACTGTGTGTGTGTGTACTGTGTGTGTACTGTGTGTGTACTGTGTGTGTGTGCTGTGTGTACTGTGTGTACTGTGTGTGTACACTGTGTGTACTGTGTGTGTACTGTGTATACACTGTGTGTACTGTGTGTGTGCTGTGTGTGTGTGTACTGTGTGTGTACTGTGTGTATATACTGTGTGTGTGTGTACTGTGTGTGTCCTGTGTGTGTGTGTACTGTGTGTGAACTGTGTGTGTGTACTGTGTGTGTACTGTATGTACTGTGTGTGTGTGTACTGTGTGTGTACTGTATGTACTGTGTGTGTACTGTATGTACTGTGTGTACTGTGTGTACTGTGTGTGTACTGTGTGTGTGTACAGTGTGTGTACTGTGCGTGTGCTGTGTGTGTACTCTGTGTGTGTACTGTGTGTGTGTACTGTGTGTGTATTGTGTGTGTACTGTGTGTGTGTACTGTGTGTGTACTGTGTGTGTGTACTGTGTGTGTACTGTGTGTGTGTACTGTGTGTGTACTGTGTGTGTGTACTGTGTGTGTGTACTGTGTGTCTACTGTGTGTGTACTGTGTGTACTGTGTGTGTACTGTGTACTGTGTGTGTACTGTGTGTACTGTGTGTGTGTACTGTGTGTGTACTGTGTGTACTGTGTGTGTACTGTGTGTGTACTGTGTGTGTGTGTACTGTGTGTACTGTGTGTGTGTGTACTGTGTGTACTGTGTGTGTGTACTGTGTGTGTGTACTGTGTGTGTGTACTGTGTGTGTGTACTGTGTGTGTACACTGTGTGTGTACTGTGTGTGTACACTGTGTGTGTACTGTGTGTGTGTACTGTGTGTACTGTGTGTGTGTACTGTGTACTGTGTGTGTACTGTGTGTGTGTACTGTGTGTACTGTGTGTGTACTGTGTGTATGCACTGTGTGTATGTACTGTGTGTGTACTGTGTGTGTACTGTGTATACTGTGTGTACTGTGTGTGTACACTGTGTGTGTGTGTACTGTGTGTGTACTGTGTGTGTACTGTGTGTGTGTGCTGTGTGTACTGTGTGTGTACACTGTGTGTACTGTGTGTGTACTGTGTATACACTGTGTGTACTGTGTGTGTGCTGTGTGTGTACACTGTGTGTACTGTGTGTGTACACTGTGTGTACTGTGTGTGTCCACTGTGTGTACTGTGTTTGTACACTGTGTGTGTACTGTGTGTGTACACTGTGTGTGTACTGTGTGTACTGTGTGTGTACACTGTGTGTGTGTACACTGTGTGTGTACTGCGTGTGTGTACACTGTGTGTGTGTACTGTGTGTGTACTGTGTGTACACTGTGTGTGTACACTGTGTGTGTAGGAGAGTACACTATGTGTACACTGTGTGTACACTGTGTGTACACTGTGTGTGTACTGTGTGTACACTGTGTGTGTACACTGTGTGTACTTTGTGTGTACACTGTGTGTGTGTGTGTGTACACTGTGTGTGTGTGTACACTGTGTACACTGTGTGTACACTGTGTGTGTACTGTGTGTAGGAGAGTACACTGTGTGTACACTGTGTGTGTAGGAGAGTACACTGTGTGTGTGTGTACTATGTGTGTGTGTACACTGTGTGTGTGTACACTGTGTGTGTGTACACTGTGTGTGTAGGAGAGTACACTGTGTGTACTATGTGTACACTGTGTACACTGTGTGTGTGTACACTGTGTACACTGTGTGTACTGTGTGTGTACACTGTGTGTAGGAGAGTACACTGTGTGTGTACACTGTGTGTGTACTGTGTGTACACTGTGTGTGTGTAGACTGTGTGTGTATACTGTGTGTGTACACTGTGTGTAGGAGAGTACACTGTGTACACTGTGTGTACTGTGTGTGTGTGTGTACACTGTGTGTGTGTACACTGTGTACACTGTGTGTGTGTGTGTGTACACTGTGTGTAGGAGAGTACACTGTGTGTGTGTGTACACTGTGTGTAGGAGAGTACACTATGTGTACACTGTGTGTACTGTGTGTGTACACTGTGTGTGTGTACTATGTTTGCACTATGTGTACACTGTGTGTGTGTGTGTGTCCACTGTGTGTGTACACTGTGTGTGTGTGTGTACACTGTGTGTAGGAGAGTACACTGTGTGTGTGTACACTATTTACTGTGTACACTGTGTGTGTGTAGGAGAGTACACTGTGTGTACACTGTGTACTGTGTGTACTGTGTGTGTAGGAGAGTACATGCTCTCTGCGTGCTCTGGACCCGGTGCCCGCACTCTTTGTGCAGCCTGTGTGCACGGAACACACACAGCTGTCCCCAACTACAGCAAGCATTGTGTACGCTGTGCCCGCTGTGAGACTGGTACGTACACACAGTGTACACACAGTGTACACACAGTGTACACACACAGTGAGACACACACACACAGTGAGACACACACACACACACAGACACACACACACAGCTGTCCCCAACTACAGCAAGCATTGTGTACGCTGTGCCCGCTGTGAGACCGGTACGTACACACAGTGTACACACACAGTGAGACACACACACACACAGTGAGACACACACACACACACACAGCTGTCCCCAACTACAGCAAGCATTGTGTACGCTGTGCCCGCTGTGAGTCTGGTATGTACACACACACAGTGTACACACACACACAGTGTACACACACAGTGAGACACACACAGTGACACACACACACACAGACACACACACACAGACACACAGACATACACACACAGCTGTCCCCAACTACAGCAAGCATTGTGTACGCTGTGCCCGCTGTGAGACTGGTACGTACACACACACAGTGTACACACACAGTGAGACACACACACACAGTGAGACACACACACACACACAGCTGTCCCCAACTACAGCAAGCATTGTGTACGCTGTGCCCGCTGTCAGACTGGTACGTACACACAGTGTACACACACACAGTGTACACACACACACACAGTGAGACACACACAGTGAACACACACAGCTGTCCCCAACTACAGCAAGCATTGTGTACGCTGTGCCCGCTGTCAGACTGGTACGTACACACAGTGTACACACACACAGTGTACACACACACACACAGTGAGACACACACAGTGAACACACACAGCTGTCCCCAACTACAGCAAGCATTGTGTACGCTGTGCCCGCTGTGAGACTGGTACGTATACACAGTGTACACACACACACAGTGTACACACAGTGAGACACACACACAGTGTACACACACACACACACAGCTGTCCCCAACTACAGCAAGCATTGTGTACGCTGTGCCCGCTGTGAGACTGGTACGTACACACAGTGTACACACACACACAGTGTACACACACAGTGAGACACACACACACAGTGTGCACACACAGTGAGACACACACACAGTGTACACACACACACACACAGCTGTCCCCAACTACAGCAAGCATTGTGTACGCTGTGCACGCTGTGAGACTGGTACGTACACACACACAGTGTACACACACACACACACAGCTGTCCCCAACTACAGCAAGCATTGTGTACGCTGTGCACGCTGTGAGACTGGTACGTACACACACACAGTGTACACACAGTGAGATACACAGTGAGACACACACACACACAGTGAGACACACACACACAGACACACACACACAGACACACACACACAGCTGTCCCCAACTACAGCAAGCATTGTGTACGCTGTGCCCGCTGTGAGACTGGTACGTACACACACAGTGTACACACACAGTGAGACACACAGTGAGACACACACACACAGTGAGACACACACACACAGACACACACACACAGTGAACACACACAGCTGTCCCCAACTACAGCAAGCATTGTGTACGCTGTGCCCGCTGTGAGTCTGGTATGTACACACAGTGTACACACACACAGTGTACATACAGTGAGACACACACACACACAGCTGTCCCCAACTACAGCAAGCATTGTGTACGCTGTGCCCGCTGTGAGACTGGTACGTACACAGTGTACACACACAGTGTACACACACAGTGTACACACACACAGTGTACACACACACACAGTGTACACACACAGTGAGACACACACACAGACACAGACACACACACACACACAGTGAGACACACACACACACAGCTGTCCCCAACTACAGCAAGCATTGTGTACGCTGTGCCCGCTGTGAGACTGGTACGTACACACAGTGTACACACACACACAGTGTACACACAGTGAGACACACACACAGTGTACACACACACAGTGTACACACACAGTGTACACACAGTGAGACACACACAGTGTACACACACAGTTACACACACACACAGACAGTGTACACACACACACACAGTGTACACACACACAGACACACACACACAGTGAGACACACACACACAGCTGTCCCCAACTACAGCAAGCATTGTGTAAGCTGTGCCCGCTGTGAGACTGGTATGTACACACAGTGTACACACACAGTGTACACACACAGTGAGACACACACACACAGTGTGCACACACAGTGAGACACACACACAGTGTACACACACACACACACAGCTGTCCCCAACTACAGCAAGCATTGTGTACGCTGTGCACGCTGTGAGACTGGTACGTATACACACACAGTGTACACACAGTGAGACACACACACACACACAGTGAGACACACACAGTGTACATACACACACACAGACACACAGACACACACACACAGCTGTCCCCAACTACAGCAAGCATTGTGTACGCTGTGCCCGCTGTGAGATTGGTACGTACACACACACACACAGTGTACACACACAGTGTACACACACAGCTGTCCCCAACTACAGCAAGCATTGTGTACGCTGTGCCCGCTGTGAGACTGGTACGTACACACAGTGTACACACACACAGTGTACACACACAGTGAGACACACACACAGACACACACACAGACACACACACACACAGCTGTCCCCAACTACAGCAAGCATTGTGTACGCTGTGCACGCTGTGAGACTGGTACGTACACACAGTGTACACACACAGTGTACACACACAGTGAGACACACACACAGTGTACACACAGTGTACACACAGTGAGACACACACACACACACAGCTGTCCCCAACTACAGCAAGCATTGTGTACGCTGTGCCCGCTGTGAGACTGGTACGTACACACAGTGTACACACACAGTGTACACACACAGTGAGACACACACACAGTGTACACACACACAGTGAGACACACACAGTGAACACACACAGCTGTCCCCAACTACAGCAAGCATTGTGTACGCTGTGCCCGCTGTGAGACTGGTATGTACACACAGTGTACACACACACACAGTGTACACACACAGTGAGACACACACACACACAGTGAGACACACACACACACACCGACACACACACACAGCTGTCCCCAACTACAGCAAGCATTGTGTACGCTGTGCCTGCTGTGAGACTGGTATGTACACACAGTGTACACACACACACAGTGTACACACACAGTGAGACACACACACACACAGTGAGACACACACACACACACACAGCTGTCCCCAACTACAGCAAGCATTGTGTACGCTGTGCCCGCTGTGAGACTGGTATGTACACACCCACAGTGTACACACACACACACACAGCTGTCCCCAACTACAGCAAGCATTGTGTACGCTGTGCCCGCTGTGAGACTGGTACGTACACACACACAGTGTACACACAGTGAGACACACACACACAGACACACACACAGACACACACACACACAGTGTGCACGGAACACACACAGCTGTCCCCAACTACAGCAAGCATTGTGTACGCTGTGCCCGCTGTGAGTCTGGTATGTACACACAGTGTACACACACAGTGTACACACACAGTGAGACACAGACACAGTGAGACACACACAGTGTACACACAGTGAGACACACACACACAGACACACAGTGTACACACACACACACACAGCTGTCCCCAACTACAGCAAGCATTGTGTACGCTGTGCCCGCTGTCAGACTGGTACGTACACAGTGTACACACACAGTGTACACACACACACACACAGTGACACACACACACAGTGATACACACTCACAGTGACACACACACACACACAGCTGTCCCCAACTACAGCAAGCATTGTGTACGCTGTGCCCGCTGTCAGACTGGTACGTACACACAGTGTACACACACACAGTGTACACACACACATAGTACACACACAGTGTACTCTCCTACACACAGTACACACACACAGTGTGCACGGAACACACACAGCTGTCCCCAACTACAGCAAGCATTGTGTACGCTGTGCCCGCTGTCAGACTGGTACGTACACACACACAGTGTACACACACACAGACGCACACACACAGTGACACACACACACAGTGAGACACACACACACAGTGAGACACACACACAGTGAGACACACACACACAGTGTACACACACAGACACACACACACAGACACACACACACACAGTGTGCACGGAACACACACAGCTGTCCCCAACTACAGCAAGCATTGTGTACGCTGTGCCAGCTGTCAGACTGGTACGTACACACAGTGTACACACACAGTGAGACACACACAGTTTACACACAGTGAGACACACACACACAGACACACAGTGTACACACACAGACACACACAGCTGTCCCCAACTACAGCAAGCATTGTGTACGCTGTGCCCGCTGTGAGACTGGTACGTACACACAGTGTACACACACACAGTGTACACACACACACACAGTGTACACACACACACACAGACACACACACAGACACACACACACACAGACACACACACACAGTGAGACACACACACAGACACACACACACAGTGAGACACATACAGACACACACACACACAGTGAGACACACACACATAGACACACACACACAGCTGTCCCCAACTACAGCAAGCATTGTGTACGCTGTGCGCGCTGTCAGACTGGTACGTACGCACACACAGTGTACACACACAGTGAGACACACACACAGTGAGACACACACAGTGTACACACACACAGTGAGACACACACACACAGTGTACACACACACAGTGTACACACACACACAGTGTACACACACAGACACACATACACACAGTGAGACACACACAGACACACACACTAACAGTGAGACACACACAGACACACACACACACACAGTGAGACACACACACACACAGCTGTCCCCAACTACAGCAAGCATTGTGTACGCTGTGCCCGCTGTCAGACTGGTACGTACACACAGTGTACACACACACAGTGTACACACACACATAGTACACACACAGTGTACTCTCCTACACACAGTACACACACACAGTGTGCACGGAACACACACAGCTGTCCCCAACTACAGCAAGCATTGTGTACGCTGTGCCCGCTGTCAGACTGGTACGTACACACACACAGTGTACACACACACAGACGCACACACACAGTGACACACACACACAGTGAGACACACACACAGTGACACACACACACACAGTGAGACACACACACACAGTGAGACACACACACAGTGAGACACACACACACAGTGTACACACACAGACACACACACACAGACACACACACACAGTGTGCACGGAACACACACAGCTGTCCCCAACTACAGCAAGCATTGTGTACGCTGTGCCAGCTGTCAGACTGGTACGTACACACAGTGTACACACACACAGTGTACACACACACAGTGAGACACACACAGTTTTCACACAGTGAGACACACACACACAGACACACAGTGTACACACACAGACACACACAGCTGTCCCCAACTACAGCAAGCATTGTGTACGCTGTGCCCGCTGTGAGACTGGTATGTACACACAGTGTACACACACACAGTGTACACACACACACAGTGTACACACACACACACAGACACACACACAGACACACACACACACACAGACACACACACACAGTGAGACACACACACACACACACAGACACACACACACAGTGAGACACATACAGACACACACACACACAGTGAGACACACACACATAGACACACACACACACACACAGCTGTCCCCAACTACAGCAAGCATTGTGTACGCTGTGCGCGCTGTCAGACTGGTACGTACACACACACAGTGTACACACACAGTGAGACACACACACAGTGAGACACACACAGTGTACACACACACAGTGAGACACACACACACAGTGTACACACACACAGTGTACACACACACACAGTGTACACACACAGACACACATACACACAGTGAGACACACACAGACACACACACTAACAGTGAGACACACACAGACACACACACACGCACAGTGAGACACACACACACACAGCTGTCCCCAACTACAGCAAGCATTGTGTACGCTGTGCCCGCTGTGAGACTGGTACGTACACACACACACACAGTGTACACACACAGTGTACACATACACACACACAGTGTACACACACAGTGAGACACACACACAGACACAGACACACACACACAGTGAGACACACACACACAGCTGTCCCCAACTACAGCAAGCATTGTGTACGCTGTGCCCGCTGTCAGACTGGTACGTACACACAGTGTACACACACACAGTGAGACACACACACACACAGTGAGACACACACAGTGTACACACACACACACAGTGTACACACACAGCTGTCCCCAACTACAGCAAGCATTGTGTACGCTGTGCCCGCTGTCAGACTGGTACGTACACACAGTGTACACACACAGTGTACACACACAGTGAGACACACAGTGAGACACACAGACACACACATACACACAGTGAGACACACACACAGACACACACAGCTGTCCCCAACTACAGCAAGCATTGTGTACGCTGTGCCCGCTGTGAGACTGGTACGTACACACAGTGTACACACACACAGTGTACACACACACACAGTGAGACACACACAACAACAACAACAACCGCCATTCGCCACTAAGTGGCGGTGACGTCACCACGACGCTTGTGCCAGGCTATGTGCACCCTGAGGCCACGTGAAGTGTCGAACGCCCGCTGGCAGGAGGTCACGGGGCAGACCCAGGTGCCACGGGTCGACTGACTGAGATGACTGGCTGATGCACCACCTGTGCCCCCTACTGTGCCAACCTGCTGTGCTTTAGCCACCCGGCGCTCCGCTCGCTGTTGTGAGCGTCGCTCCTCCGCCCTCCGTTGTTGTTGGAGGGCGACTGCCTCCAACTGCCCAGTAGCATCCTTCACGAGCCTCCTCCACAGAGGCCGATCTTGACACCGCTGGTACCAGTCATCGGCAAGTCCACTCAGCTCCACGTCCTCCTGTACCACATCACTCCATCTCTTCTCTAGCCCGTGCCGCGCCCGCTTAGCCCCCTCAATCCGGCCAAACAAAAGCTGTTTCGGCATGCGGTGGCTGGGCATGCGGGCTACATGACCCAGCCATCGCAGCCTTGCCTGCCGGAGGAGCTCACCGATGGGACCCTGCCCAGATCTTTCAAGGATTTGTGAGCTCCTCACACAATCCAGTCTGGTTAAACCCAGGATGGATCGTAGGCAGGTCAGCCTAAATGTTTCTAACCGGCGAAGATGTTCCATTAGGGGGGTCCACGTTTCGCAAGCGTAGAGAAGGGAGGGAATGACCGTGGCCGAGAAGACCTGAAGCTTAGTGCGGAGCGACAGACCAGGTAGCTTCCACACAGCGTTACGCAACCGATGAAAAGATATTGCCGCTCGACTGATTCGGAGTGAGACCTCTGCTGTTAAACTGGAGCCAGTCATAAGCACACTGCCCAGGTATGGGAAACTCTCCACTCTCTCCACAACTGCCCCATCACCGATTGGGAGTTGTGGGGGTGGAGTGTCCGATGGTACAAAATACCCAGGCAGGTGCTTAGTTTTGGTGGGGCTGATGGTAAGGCCCCACCTCTTAGTGGCACGCTCCAGTCTCAGCAGCAGCGTCTCCAACTCCTCCTCTGACTGAGCAGCTATTACCAAGTCATCAGCATACATAACGTGGTTGAGCAATAGGGAGCCATCCCTTGACCGCACCCGGGCATCGATTAGCCTCCCATTATATCTGTACCATATGGAGATTCCCCCGGTACAGCTATTGAAGGCTTCACGAACTACGTGGTCAAAATAGATGTTAAATAATGTGGGAGCCAGAGGACATCCCTGTCGCACCCCAAGGTGTACAGGGAATGGCTCTGACTCCCGGCCACGTAGTTTTACCCGGGCCCGCTCACCATCATGAAGGTCCTTAATGATCGTGAGCAGAGGGTCAGGTACTCCAAAAGCACGAAGAACGACCCAGAGCCCAGGCCTACTGATGGTATCATAGGCCTTGACCAGGTCAATAAAGCAGAGATGTAGGTCTTGTTGGAATTCCCTACACCTCTGCTGTAGCAGACGGACAGAAAATATGGCATCTGTGCAGGACCGCCCTTTCCTGAAACCGCATTGGGGCTCCGCAAGCCTCTCCTCAGCGTGCCTGGCAAGGCGATGCTGAATAATCCTTGCCAGGACCTTTCCCGGCACACTGAGGAGTGAGATGCCCCTGTAGTTGTTACAGTCTGTGCGGTCCCCCTTCTTAAAAAGGGGGACCACCAGGGCATCCTTCCAATCCTGCGGAACCCGTCCAGTGGTCCAGACTGTTGTTATGATGTCATATAGGGCAGTCTGTGCACAAACGCCACCCTCCCTCAGCATTTCGCTTGGGAGATCATCTCTGCCCGCTGCCTTTCCTGGTCTCAGACTCCGGATCGCCTTCAATACTTCCTCAGCAGATGGCACCTCAGCCAGCCACTCACAGGGCGTGACTTCATCCAATATTTGAGGCACCGTAGCCTCAGCAGGGTCATCCTCACTTTGTGCCACGATGTTTTCCTGGCTGAGGGATTTTCCCTCCCCCAGGACCTCACAGAAATGCTCAGCAAATCTGCGAACCTGTTCCTGGGGGTCGGAAATTGGATCACCGTTTTTTCCCCTAATGATGGTAATCGGTGTGGCGCTGCAGGTTACTTTTTTGATGGAGTTAAATAGAGATTTGTGATCACGGGCCACTGAGGCAGACTCCATCTCCTCAGCAACCCGCGACCACCACCCATCCTTGCAGCGCCTCACGGCTCTCCGAACCTCCGAGCGAAGGCTGCGGTAAGCCTCCTCATTCTCTGACGTGGGATTCTGTAGCCGATGACAGTGGGCCTGTCGCTTTTTCTCAACCATCCTGAACAACTCCTCTGTCATCCAGGGTGTCTGGGGAGGTCTGGACCGCAGTACCCAAAGCAGCCATTGCAGCTGCATGAGTCACAGTCCTAAACCTCGCCCATTTACCCTCGACATCAGGAGGAGTCGGGGACGATGCCAATCCCAGCCGCAAGCGATGATGAAATTCTCGCTTGCAACTTTCATCAGATAACTGAGACCAGGCCACTTTAGGTTGGAATGGGGTCCTGGGTGTACACCCACCACCTGGAGTGGAAGAATGGCAGGCGCATCTTACAGATGACTAGTCGATGGTCAGAGGGCAGATCAGCTCCACGGTAGGTCCTGGTGTCAAGGACATGGGCTCGCATTCGCTGGTCCGTCACTATGTAGTCCAGCAGATGTTCTTGCTTGGACCCGGCATGCATCCATGATGTTGTGTGGATGCGCCGATGCCGGAACAGCGTGTTGGTAATTACAAGCCCATGGGCTGCACAACAATCTAGCAGCCTCCTACCGTTGTTATTGAGCTGATCTGGCCCATGCCCTCCAATCACTCCAGACCAGGTGCCAGTATCATGACCAACTCGGGCATTGAAGTCACCCAACATGATGACTCTATCCTGAGGGGCCACTTTAGCCAGCACCTGTGACAGGAGGTCATAGAAGGCATCTGACTCATCGGCTTTGCCTGCATCCCTCCACGGATGTTCATCTTCGGTGGGGGCATAAGTAACCACGACCACCATTCCTCGCCTCCGGTTGATGGGAAGGCGAGCCCAAAGTAGCCTGGGGCTTACAGCTTCCCACACCTCACCGCCACGCTCCCACGCCCCCTTCATTCTTTTGTTCAAAAGAAGACCCACACCCTGTTGTTTGGCAGTCTGCTGCCCCGAGTAGAGGACTGTCCACCCCTCATGGTGGCAGGAGCCAGAGCCGGTCCACCGGACCTCCTGAATGCCGCATAGATCCAGGCGGTACCGGTCCAGCTCCCGACAGAGGAGTGGCAGCCTCTCCTCTGCAGTGAGCGTTCGAACATTCCACGTGGCCACCCGTAGTGGCTTTTCGTTGTTTCTGGAGTAGCCCCGAGGGTAGGTATTCAATCTCCTGGCTCCGCCAATTGGGGTTTGGCCAGGAGACGTCATAGACGCCTGGCCCCCCGGGGCCTCCGGCACAAGCTTAGTTGTTACATATTTCAGTTTAATTCGTGGTTTTGTGGTAATTAATTGAAGGTGGAGGGGTTACCAGCCCCTCGCACCCGTCCAGAGCCCCCGTTTAGCCCCTGTGGTGGACACATATGCCATGAGGGGAGGAGCCAATCAAAATTGGAACTCCCCCCACAGCGCTGTCCACGACAGAGTTGCCCGTCCGGCACCGCGAGGAGGTAGGGGGTTGTTTTGCCGGACAGACACACACACACAGTGAGACACACACACACAGTGAAACACACACACACACACAGTGTACACACAGTGAGACACACACACACAGTGAGACACATACACACAGACACACACACACAGACACAGACACACACAGCTGTCCCCAACTACAGCAAGCATTGTGTACGCTGTGCCCGCTGTCAGACTGGTACGTACACACACACAGTGTACACACACACAGACACAGTGACACACAGTGAGACACACACACACAGTGTACACACAGTGAGACACACACACACAGTGAGACACATACACACAGACACACACACACAGACACAGACACACACAGCTGTCCCCAACTACAGCAAGCATTGTGTACGCTGTGCCCGCTGTCAGACTGGTACGTACACACACACAGTGTACACACACACAGACACAGTGACACACAGTGAGACACACACACACAGTGTACACACACAGTGAGACACACACAGACACAGTGAGACACACACACACACAGACACACACACACAGACACACACAGCTGTCCCCAACTACAGCAAGCATTGTGTACGCTGTGCCCGCTGTCAGACTGGTACGTACACACAGTGTACACACACACAGTGTACACATAGTGACACACACACAGTGTACACACAGTGAGACACACACAGTGAGACGCACACACACAGTGTACACACACACAGACACACACACACAGTGACACACACACAGTGAGACACACACACAGTGACACACACACAGTGACACACACACACACAGTGAGACACACACACACACAGTGAGACACACACACACAGTGTACACACACAGACACACACACACACAGACACACACAGTGAGACACACACACAGTGTACACACACACACACACAGTGTACACACACACACAGTGTACACACACACACACACCTGTCCCCAACTACAGCAAGCATTGTGTACGCTGTGCCCGCTGTGAGACTGGTACGTACACACACAGTGTACACACACACAGTGTACACACACACACAGTGTACACACACAGTGTACACACACAGACACAGTGTACACACACAGTGAGACACACACAGTGAGACACACACAGTGAGACACACACACAGACACAGTGAGACACACACAGTGAGACACACACAGTGAGACACACACAGTGAGACACACACACACAGACACAGTGAGACACACACAGTGAGACACACACAGTGAGACACCCACAGTGAGACACACACAGTGAGACACACACAGTGAGACACACACAGACACAGTGAGACACACACAGTGAGACACACACAGTGAGACACACAGTGAGACACACACACACAGACACACAGACACACAGACACAGTGTACACACACACACACACACAGCTGTCCCCAACTACAGCAAGCATTGTGTACGCTGTGCCCGCTGTCAGACTGGTACGTACACACACACAGTGTA
>NW_022638427.1:0-32258 GCF_010993605.1 Petromyzon marinus
CCACCAACACACACCCACCCACCCAGTCACCCACCCACCAAACACACACCCACCAACCAACACACACCCACCCACCCACCAACCCACCCACCCACCCACCAACCCACCCACCAACCCACCCACCCATCCAACACACCCACCCACCCAGTCACCCACCCACCCACCCACTCAAACACCAACCCAATTAAACACAAACCCACCCACCAACCCACCTACCCATCCAACACACCCACCCACCCAATCACACGCCCACCCAACCAAACACAAACCCACCCACCCACCCACCAACCCACCCACCAACCCACCCACCCATCCAACACACCCACCCACCCAGTCACCCACCCACCCACCCACTCAAACACCAACCCAATTAAACACACACCCACCCACCAACCCACCTACCCATCCAACACACCCACCCACCCAATCACACGCCCACCCAACCAAACACAAACCCACCACCCACCAACCCACCCACCAACCCACCCACCCATCCAACACACCCACCCACCCAGTCACCCACCAAACACACACCCACCCACCCACCAAACACACTCCACCAACCAAACACACACCCACCCACCCACCAAACACACACCCATCCAACACACCCACCCACCCAGTCACCCACCAAACACACACCCACCCACCCACCAAACACACACCCATCCAACACACCCACCCACCCAGTCACCCACCAAACACACACCCACCCACCCACCAAAACACACACCCATCCAACACACCCACCCACCCAGTCACCCACCAAACACACACCCACCCACCACACACCCACCCACCAAACACACACCCACCCACCCACCAACCCACCAACCCAGTCACCAACCCACCCACTCAAACACACACCCATCCACCAACCCACCCACCAACCACATACCCACCCACCCAGTCACCCACCCACCCACTCAAACACCAACCCAACCTAACACAAACCCACCCACCCACCAACCCACCCACCCAATCACCCACCCACCCACTCAAACACCAACCCAACCAAACACACACCCACCCACCAACCCACCCACCAACTCACCCACCCATCCAATACACCCACCCACCCAGTCACCCACCCACCCACCCACTCAAACACCAACCCAATTAAACACACACCCACCCACCAACCCACCTACCCATCCAACACACCCACCCACCCAACCAAACACAAACCCACCCACCCACCAACCCACCCACCCATCCAACACACCCACCCACCCAACCAAACACAAACCCACCCACCAACCCACCCACCCATCCAACACACTCACCCACCCAATCACACGCCCACCCAACCAAACACCGACCTACCCACCCATCCACCAAAACAACCACCCACTTATAAACCATCAAAGCCACCCACAAACCCACCAATCCAACCCAAGCACCTACCCACCCACAAACCCACCCATCCAACCCAAGCACCTACCCACCCACACAACCACCAATCCAACCCACCCATCCACCCACCCACCCACCCACAAACCCAACCACCTACCCACCCACACATCCACCAATCCAACCCACCCATCCACCCACACACCTACCCACCCACCCACACACCCATCATCCATCAAACCCACCCACACACACACCCACCCACACACCCACCAATCCAACCCACCCACCCACCTACCCACCCTTCCACCGACATATCCACCCATCCAATCCACCCACCTACCCACCCACCCAAACACCCACCCACCCACCAATCCAACCCACCCATTGACCCACGCACTCACGCACACACCCATCAAACCCACCCACACACCAACCCACCCACCCACACACCCACCAATCCAACCCACCCACCTACCCACCCTTCCACCCACATATCCACCCATCCAACCCACCCACCTACACACCCACCCACCCAAACACCCACCCACCAATCCAACCCACCCATTGACCCACGCACCCACGCACACACCCATCAAACTCACCCACACACCAACCCACCCACCCACACACCCACCCATACAACCCACCCACTTACCCACACAAAGAACCATCCACCCCCAAAGACAAAGATTCCCCGTATAGCCTTCAATAAGGCCAAGCTAAGCTCTATTTTGTATTGAACCAGGTAAGGCGGCACTGCATCGGCTTTGCAGCTCTTGAGCTGATGTCACAAATGACGGAGGCTCAGCGAAGTGGCTCATCATCAGCATCATCATCACGTTGGGACTTTATATCGGCAGCAAAAAAAAACGAGAGACTCTAAACACGTGACGCTGATTTTATAAATGTGGAGGGGAATTGAAATGCACGTGACCGCGGGGAGCGAGCGAGAGAGAGAGAGAGACACGCAGACTCCAAATATACAGCAGCAGGCGTCAGGGTCGGGAACGAACCCACATAACCTCCTGTATACCAGGCGAGGTAGTTAACATCTTCTAGCCACCGTGGTGATGATGAGAGAGAGAGAGAGACACGCAAACTCCAAATATACAGCAGGCATTAGGGGTCGGGATAGAGCCCACGACCTCCTGTGTACCTGGCGAGGTAGTTAACATCTCCTAGCAACGGCGGCGCCCCCAAACTGCAGGGGAAAACGCCGTTATCGAGTAGCAGCAGTAGTAGCAGTAGTAGTTGCAGTAGTAGTAGCAGTAGCAGCAGTAGTAGTAGTAGCAGCAGTAGTAGCAGTAGTAGCAGTAACAGCAGTAGTAGCAGCAGTAGTAGTAGAAGCAGTAGTAGTAGCAGTAGTAGCAGTAGCAACAGTAGTAGTAGCAGCAGTAGTAGTAGTGGAGGGAGGGAGTGGAGGGGGTGGGAGGGAGTGGGAGGGGGTGGAGGGAGGGGGTGGATGGAGTGGAGGGGGTGGATGGAGTGGAGGGGGTGGAGGGAGTGGGAGGGGGTGGAGGGAGTGGAGTGGGTGGAGGGGGTGGAGTGGGTGGAGGGGGTGGAGGGGGTGGAGGAGGTGGAGGGGGTGGAGGGGGTGGAGGGGGTGGAGTGGGTGGAGGGAGTGGAGGGAGTGGGAGGGCGTGGAGTGGGTGAAGGGGGTGGAGGTGGTGGAGGAGGTGGAGGGAGTGGAGGGAGTGGGAGGGCGTGGAGTGGGTGGAGGGGGTGGAGGGGGTGGAGGGAGTGGGTGGAGGGAGTGGAGGGGTGGAGGGGGTGGAGTGGGTGGAGGGAGTGGAGGGAGTGGGAGGGCGTGGAGTGGGTGGAGGGGGTGGAGGTGGTGGAGGTGGTGGAGGGAGTGGAGGGAGTGGGAGGGCGTGGAGTGGGTGGAGGGGGTGGAGGGGTGTTGGAGGTGGAGGGGGTGGAGGGGGTGGAGGGAGGTGGTGGAGGGGGTGGAGGAGGTGGAGGGGGTGGAGGAGGTGGAGGGAGTGGAGGGAGGTGGTGGAGGGGGTGGAGGGGGTGGAGGTGGTGGAGGGGGTGGAGGTGGTGGAGGGGGTGGAGGGAGTGGGAGGGCGTGGAGTGGGTGGAGGGGGTGGAGGGGGTGGAGGGGGTGGAGGGGGTGGAGGAGGTGGAGGGAGGTGGTGGAGGGGGTGGAGGTGGTGGAGGTGGTGGAGGGAGGTGGTGGAGGGGGTGGAGGGGGTGGAGGTGGTGGAGGGGGTGGAGGGGGTGGAGGGGGTGGAGGGAGTGGGAGGGCGTGGAGGGGGTGGAGGGGGTGGAGGGGGTGGAGGGGGTGGAGGAGGTGGAGGGGGTGGAGGAGGTGGAGGGAGTGGAGGGAGGTGGTGGAGGGGGTGGAGGGGGTGGAGGGGGTGGAGGGGGTGGAGGGAGTGGGAGGGCGTGGAGTGGGTGGAGGGGGTGGAGGGGGTGGAGGGGGTGGAGGGAGTGGAGGGAGTGGGAGGGCGTGGAGTGGGTGGAGGGGGTGGAGGGGGTGGAGGGGGTGGAGGGAGGTGGTGGAGGGGGTGTTGGAGGTGGAGGGGGTGGAGGGGGTGGAGGGAGGTGGTGGAGGGGGTGGAGGAGGTGGAGGGGGTGGAGGGGGTGGAGGGAGGTGGTGGAGGGGGTGGAGGGGGTGGAGGTGGTGGAGGGGGTGGAGGGAGGAGGTGGAGGGGGTGGAGGGGGTGGAGGAGGTGGAGGAGGTGGAGGTGGTGGAGGAGGTGGAGCTGTCTCCCAGCGATGCTATGCGCCGGATCGCTAAACACGGAGCCGGAGCAGCAGCAGCAGCAGTCTCTCATCACTCCGCACCACGTGTCAATATTAACACTGTGGCCTTAAATACAGAGATAGAGAACACACACAGACACAAAGACAAAGATCCCCCGTATAGCCTCAGCACACTGTAGGGGCAAGTGCTGTTAGCGAGCACCTATAAAGGCCGGCACGGCACTCGAGGGGGTGGGTGGCCAGCACCACGCCCGGCCGCCTTTGCTTCCCTAGTGGCGATGGTTACTACACACCGCACCAGGTACTCATTTGAGGCTGAGTCGACCTAGGGGAGGCCCAGGACCGGTTCAGATAATCGTCACCACTGGGTGTTGGCCGTGAGCGGGAATCGAACCTGGGCGGCCAGGTTCGTAGCGCAGCGTAGCGCTAACCGCTACACTACCGCTCCCCCTCCCCCCTCCCCCCCCTCCCCCCCCCTCCCCACTCCCCCCTCCTGCTCCACACACGCTACGACAATTGCCCTCAGGAATTCCCAACGCGAGAGGCTGAAAGGATCCACCGCTAATGGCATTGCCACGAGACAAAGCCCTATGCAGTGCTTCATGCAATGCCCCATGCAATGCCCCATGCAATGCCCCATGCAATGCCCCATGCAATGCCTCATGCAATGCCTCATGCAATGCCCCATGCAATGCTTCATGCAATGCCTCTATGCAATGCCTCTATGCAATGCCCTATGCAATGCCTCATGCAATGCCTCATGCAATGCTCCATGCAATGCCTCATGCAATGCCCCATGCAATGCCTCATGCAATGCCCCATGCAATGCTTCATGCAATGCCCAATGCAATGCCCCATACAATGCTCCATGCAATGCCCCATGCAATGCCTCATGCAATGCCCCATGCAATGCTTCATGCAATGCCCCATGCAATGCCCCATGCAATGCCCTATGCAGTGCTCCATGCAATGCCCCATGCAATGCCCCATGCAATACTCCATGCAATGCCCCATGCAATACTCCATGCAATGCCCCATGCAATGCCCCATGCAATGCCCCATGCAATGCCCCATGCAATGCCCCATGCGATGCCCCATGCAATGACCCATGCAATGCCCCATGCAATGCCCCATGCCATACCACCACACAAACATTACCATCACTGCATTGTCTCCTGAGAGGTCATTTTAATTAGAGATCGTAACCTCCCTCCCCCTAGACCCCCCCCCCACCTCCAAATTTCAGGGCTCCATCTCTTAGGCGTGGCCACTGCGAGATACGGACTTGGACATCACCTCGATTTAAAACGCGTTTCTATTGGAACTGCTCGGAGTCGTCGTTGTTGCTGCTGCTGCTGTGATAGTGCTGTTCTCATTCCCACTCGCAAGGTTGGCTACGTACGGTGCGAAAGAAGTTCACAACACACACACACACACGCTCTGTATACCAGGCGAGGTAGTCAACATCTCGTTACTGTGATGATGAGCGAGAGAGAGAGAGAGAGAGGCGCCAACTCTAAATATACAAAAGGCATCGTCAGAGTCTGGATCGAACCCCCGACCTCCTGTATACTAGGCGAAGAAGTTAACATCTCCTAACTACCGTGGCTACTGCTGCTGCTGATCCACGTACAAAGGATAACCTGGGTAGCGAGGTGTGTGTCGTGTGGTCCGCATGCCCAGCCACCGCATGCCTAAAACAGCTTTTGTTCGGCCGGATCGAGGGGGCTAAAACGGGCGCGGCACGGGCTAGAGAAGAGATGGAGTGATGTGGTACAGGAAGACGTGGAGCTGAGTGGACTTGCCGATGACTGGTACCAGCGGTGTCAAGATCGGCCTCTGTGGAGAAGGAGGCTCGTGAAGGATGCTACTGGGCAGTTGGAGGCAGTCGCCCTCCAACAACAACGGAGGGCGGAGGAGCGACGCTCACAACAACGAGCGGAGCGCCGGGTGGCTAAAGCACAGCAGGTTGCCACAGTAGGGGGCACAGGTGGTGCATCAGCCAGTCATCTCAGTCAGTAGACCCGTGGCACCTGGGTCTGCCCAGTGACCTCCTGCCAGCGGGCGTTCGACACTTCACGTGGCCTCAGGGTGCACATAGCCTGGCACAAGCGTCGTGGTGACGTCACCGCCACTTAGTGGCGAATGGCGGTTGTTGTTGTTGTTGTTGTTTGCAAACACGCAGATCCACACGACAAAACGCAGCGTCGTCCAAGATTCCTCGCAATAGCGTGTCCACAACAATGCCAATAATCGCGTGAATGTGGAGCTCGCAAATGCTGGCCGTGAGCGGGAATCGAACTCAGATCGCCGGGTTCGTAGCGCAGCGTAGCGCTAACCACTACACTACCGCACCACGCACAAGTATTGTATACATGCACACCCACACACACGTTCACACACACACACGTTTACACACACACACGTTCACACACACACACGTTTACACACACACATTCACACACACGTTTACACACACACACACACACGTACACACACACACGTAAACACACACACACGTTCACACACACACACACGTACACACACACACACGTTCTCACACACACACACACACACACGTTCACACACACACACGTCCACACACACACACGTCCACACACACGCACGTTTACACACACACACACGTTCACACACACACACACACGTTCACACACACACACACGTTCACACACACACACGTCCACACACACACACGTTTACACAAACACACACACGTACACACACACACGTTTACACACACACACACACCCGTTTACACACACACACGTACACACACACAGACGTTCACACACACACACGTTCACACACACACACGTCCACACACACACACGTTTACACACACACACACGTACACACACGTTTACACACACACGTACACACACACACGTTCACACACACACACACGTTCACACACACACACACACACGTCCACACACACACATTCACACACACACACATATTCACACACACACACGTCCACACACACACACATTTACACATTCACACAGACACACGTTTACATACACATTCACACACACACACGTTCACACACACACCCACGTTTACACACACACACGTTCACACACACACATTCACACACACATACGTTTACACACACACACACGTTCACACACACACATTCACACACACACACGTTCACACATATACACACGTACACACACACAACGTACACCCCCACACAAGCACACCCACGCACCCACATACGCACACCCACAAAGGTTCACCCACAGACGCACACCCACGTTCACACACACACACACACGTTCACACACACACACACAAATGCACACCAAGAATGATAGTGTAGCGGTGTAGCGCTACGCTGCGCTACGAACCTGGCCACCCGAGTTCGATTCCCGCTCACGGCCACCAACACCGCAGTGACGATAATAATCTGAACCGGTCCTGGGCCTCCCCTAGGTCGACTCAGCCTCAAAACGAGCACAGCACCGGCTTCGATATGCGGTAAACATCGTTACTCGGGAGACAAAGGCGGCCGGGCGTGGTTGCTGGCCACCCATCCCCCTCGCCTGCCACATTGTCGGCCTTCATCGGGATGTTGCTGCTTTGCTGCTTTGCTGCTGCTGCTGCTCGCTAACTGCACTTGCCCCGGGCAGTCTGCTAAGGCTACACGGGGGATCTTTGTTCTGCGTGCGGGCGCATTCTTGCTGATGCTGCTCCTGCTGCTGCTGCTGATTCTGCAGCCGCAGCCGCTGCTGATGCTGCTGCTGATGCAGCTGCTGATGATGATGATGTAACTGCTGATACAGCTGATGCTGCTGCTCCTCCTGCTGCTGCTACTGCTGATTCTGCAGCCGCTGCTGATGCTGCTGCTGATGCAGCTGCTGCTGCTGATGATGATGCAACTGCTGATGCAGCTGATGCTGCTGATGCAGCTACTGCTGCTGCTGATGATGATGCAACTGCTGATGCAGCTGATGCTGCTGATGCAGCTACTGCTGCTGCTGATGATGATGCAACTGCTGATGCAGCTGATGCTGCTGATGCAGCTACTGCTGCTGCTGATGATGATCGCCCCTATCGGCAGCTGGCCCCAACATTCTGTCGCTACAGCCTTTGTATGTGTGTGTATAGTGGCCTCAAGGTGCACATGGCCTGGCACAAGCGTCGTGGTGACATCACCGCCACTTAGTGACGAATGGCGGTTGTTGTTGTTGTTGTTGTATAGTGTGTGTATGTATATACAATACACAATACACAATGGTGGGTGAGGATCATGATTTAAAGGCTTTCGTATGTGGGTGAGGATGTGTGTGTGTGTGTTTGTGGGAGCTGTTGCCTTGCGGGTACAAATTCAAACTGTAGAGGGGATCGCAGAGACGCGTGTGGGTTTATCTGAACGATGCATTATACATTGCACCGATTGCGTTATGCAGAGAGCGTGCGAGAGCTACAACCCGCCCAAGCGAGCACACGCAACACGTGACAAGAGAACAAACTAAAAACACAACCACAGCAACATTTAAATTTGGGCCTTTCGGTAAAGTCACGTGCATAGGAAAACAATACAAAAAAATAAAAACGCGATAACAATTCAGGAACACAAGCGGTCGACATCCTCGTGATCCTGATGAAGAGCGCGTGCGTTGTGATCGAAATGTCGTGATATTCTTCATCACTTTATTATATATATTTTTAAAATTTCTACCGACGTGTCTTTACCGAAGGAACCATAGGCTGTGAATTCCAGCAGTCAGTAAAGTTTTAAGTTAAAATCTCTCTACGTAACTTTACCGAAATAACCGTAGACTATGAATTCCAGCAGTCAGTAAAGTTTTAAGTTAAAAACTCTCTACGTAACTTTACAGAAATAACCATAGGCTATGAATTCCAGCAGTCAGTAAAGTTTTAAGTTAAAATCTCTCTACGTAACTTTACCGAAATAACCGTAGGCTATGAATTCCAGCAGTCAGTAAAGTTTTAAGTTAAAATCTCTCTACGTAACTTTACCGAAATAACCGTAGGCTATGATTTCCAGCAGTCAGTAAAGTTTTAAGTTAAAATCTCTCTACGTAACTTTACCGAAATAACCGTAGGCTATGAATTCCAGCCGTCAGTAAAGTTTTAAGTTAAAATCTCTCTACGTAACTTTACCGAAATAACCGTAGACTATGAATTCCAGCAGTCAGTAAAGTTTTAAGTTAAAATCTCTCTACGTAACTTTACTAAAATAACCATAGACTATGAATTCCAGCAGTCAGTAAAGTTTTAAGTTAAAATCTATCTACGTAACTTTACTAAAATAACCATAGACTATGAATTCCAGCAGCCAGTAAAGTTTTAAGTTAAAATCTATCTACGTAACTTTACCGAAATAACCGTAGGCTATGAATTCCAGCAGTCAGTAAAGTTTTAAGTTAAAATCTCTCTACGTAACTTTACTAAAATAACCATAGACTATGAATTCCAGCAGTCAGTAAAGTTTTAAGTTAAAATCGCTCTACGTAACTTTACTAAAATAACCATAGACTATGAATTCCAGCAGCCAGTAAAGTTTTAAGTTAAAATCTATCTACGTAACTTTACCGAAATAACCGTAGGCTATGAATTCCAGCAGTCAGTAAAGTTTTAAGTTAAAATCTCTCTACGTAACTTTACCGAAACAACCATAGACTATGAATTCCAGCAGTCAGTAAAGCTTTAAGTTAAAATCTCTCTACGTAACTTTACCGAAAGAACCATAGACTATGAATTCCAGCAGTCAGTAAAGCTTTAAGTTAAAATCTCTTTACGTAACTTTACCAAAATAACCGTAGACTATGAATTCCCGCAATCGCGAAAGCTTCAAGTCGAGATTTGACAACACACACACACAAAGATCACGCGTGTAGCACACCGCACCCTCCACCGTAACGCGTCGCATACCGCCCGACCGCCTTTGTCTCCCCCGGTGGCGATGTTCACGAGCACACCGCATACACGAGGGGGTGGGTGGCCAGCAACCACGCCCGGCCGCCTTTGTCTCCCCCAGTGGCGATGTTTACTACACATCGCACCAGGTACTCAGTTGAGGCTGAGTCGACCTAGGGGAGGCCCAGGATACTGGTTTAGATAATCATCACTGGGTGGTGGCCGTGAGCGGGAATCAAACTCGGGTTGCTGGGTTCATAGCGCAGCGTAGCGATGACCGCTACACTACCGCTCCCCCCTCCACACACAGAGACACACACACAGCGACACACACACACAGACACACAGAGACACATAGACACACACACACAGACACACACACATACACACACACATAGACACACACACACAGACACACACACAGAGACACACAGAGACAGACACAGAGACACACACACAGAGACACACACAGAGACACACAGAGACACACACACAGACACACTCACACAGAGACACACAGAGACAGACACACAGAGACACACACAGAGACACACAAAGACACACACAGAGACACACACACAGAGACACACAAAGACACACACACAGAGACACACACACAGAGACACACACACACACAGACATACACACAGAAACACACACAGACACACTCACACAGAGACACACAGAGACAGACACACAGAGACACACACAGAGACACACAAAGACACACACAGAGACACACACACAGAGACACACAGAGACACACACAGAGACACACACACACAGACACACAGAGACACACACACAGAGACACACACACACAGAGACACGAGGGGGTGGGTGGCCAGCACCACGCCTGGCCGCCTTTGTCTCTCCAGCGGCGTTTTTTTGACGAACGCACCGAATCGGGACTCATTTTAAAGGCTGAGTCGACCTAGGGGGAGGAGCAAGGAACCGTGCGGATATTCGTCACTGGCACCTCCCCACGCAAAAGGAAAAGATCCCCCGTGTAGCCTCTAACAGACTGTTGGGGCAAGTGCTGTGGGAGAGTTGCAGCAGAAGCAGCCGCCGCCTCGTGGAGGAGGAGAATCCAGTCACGAAACGTCGTCTCACGAGCGAGAGAGAGGCACTCACTCCCCACGCGAAGCTTCCAGACGGATCTCCTTCCGCGGGTCCGTCTGGAACGTTATTGCATCCCGACGTTGGGAAGCCACGTGGGAGCTACGCTGCACTGTTTAAATCGTCAACCCCGGATTGTACGAACTCGTTTCTCTAGAGCTGTGTTGTTGTTTGTTGTTGTTTGTTGTTGTTTGTTGTTGTTGTTTGTTGTTGTTTGTTGTTGTTTGTTGTCCTTCCAACCCCAACCACCAACCCCCGCACCTCTGATTTGGGCGGTTGGTGCTACGTATGGTGCGAAAGAAGTTCAAGATACATACTCACCCTCTCTTACTCACTCACCCTTCATCTCTCTCACTCACCCTCTCACTCACCCACTCACTCACCCTTTCACCCTCTCTCTCACTCACCCTCTCACTCACTCACCCTCTCACTCACCCTCTCACTCACTCACCCACTCACTCACCCTCTCACTCACCCTCTCACTCACCCTCTCACTCACTCACCCTCTCACTCACCCTCTCACTCACCCTCTCACTCACTCACTCACTCACCCTTTCACTCACTCACTCACCCTCTCACTCACTCACTCACCTCTCTCTCATTCACCCTCTCTCTCACTCACCCTCTCACTCACTCACCCTCTCTCTCACTCACCCTCTCACTCACTCACTCACCCACTCTCTCACTCACCCTCTCACTCACTCACCCTCTCTCTCACTCACCCTCTCACTCACTCACCCTCTCACTCACTCACTCACCCTCTCTTAATCACTCACCCTTCATCTCTCCCACTCACTCACCCTCTCGCCCTCTCTCTCACTCACCCTCTCACTCACTCACCCTCTCACTCACTCACTCACCCTCTCAGTCACTCACTCACCCTCTCACTCACCCTCTCTCTCATTCACCCTCTCTCTCACTCACCCACTCACTCACCCTCTTACCCTCTCTCTCACTCACCCTCTCACTCACTCACCCTCTCACTCACTTACTCACTCACCCTCTCACTCACTCACCCTCTCTCTCATTCACCCTCTTTCTCACTCACCCTCTCACTCACTCACCCTCTCTCTCACTCACTCACTCACCCTCTCACTCACTCACCCCCTCTTACTCACTCACCCTTCATGTCTCCCACTCACCCTCTCACTCACTCACTCACCCTCTCTCTCACTCACTCAGCCTCTCACTCACTCACTCACCCTCTCACTCACTCACCCTCTCACTCACTCACCCTCTCTCTCACTCACCCTCTCACCCACACACTCACCCTCTCTCTCACTCACCCTCTCACTCACACACTCACTCACCCTCTCTCTCACTCACCCTCTCACTCACTTACTCACCCCCTCTCTCACCCACTCACCCTCTCACTCACTCACTCACCCTCTCACCCACCCACCCTCCCTCCCTCCACTCACTCACCCAACCTCCATCTCTTTCTCTCAACCTCCCTCCCTCCGCTCCCCTCTCTCCCTCCCTACCCCCTCACTTACCCTCTCTCTGACTCCCACTCACCGCCCGTCACTCATTCGCGACCCGAGTGAGTCCCTTTAGATTCCCCGTAGGGGGTTTTAATGAGATGGGTCGTCATCACCAGCCCGCTCTCATCCTTCCCCGCACGAAACCCTTGCGACACTCATGGCTGACAGCCGTCACGAGGTGGGGCTTTGAGAGGGGAGAGGGGAGAGAGAGAATGGTGGTGATGGTGGGTGGGTGGTGGTGGTGGGTGGCTGGCGGGTCGAGGTGATCCAGAGGATCTCACCAGGCACGTAACCCTCGCACACAACAACACCAAACAGCCTCCAACCCGTTGCTGATTGCGAGCAAGGGGAGCTAGACACCACCATCAAAGCCCACTCGGATCATAGCAGCAGCAGCAGCAGCGGAAGTGGCTTTGGGCTGATCAGATGATGATAATCGCATCGATAAACACCGCTGTGGTGGCCACGCCGCGGCCGTCTGGAACGCTCTTTCCTTCCCCGACATTAGGAAGCCGCTGCACTATACACTGCACTGTACACTACACTATACACTACACTGTACACTACACTACACACTGCACTATACACTACACACTACACTATACACTACACTATACACTACAATACACACTGCACTATACACTACACTATACACTACACTGTACACTACTATACACTACACTATACACTACACTACACACTGCACTATACACTACACTATACACTACAAGATACACTGCATTATACATTACACTATACACTCCACTACACACTACACTATACACTACAATATACACTATACATTACACTATACAGTACACTACACACTGCACTATACACTACACTATACACTACAATATACACTACACTATACACTACACTATACACTACACGATACACTACACTATACACTACAATACACTACACTATACACTACAATAGACACTACACTATACACTATACTATACACCACATTGTACGCTATACTATACACTACACTATGCTACACTATACACTACACTATACATTACAATACACTACACTATACATTACAATACACACTACTATACACTGCACACTATAGACTCGACTATACCCCCTACTGTGCCAACACACACAAACACACACAATTGCGCACACACAAAGATCCCCGATATAGCCTTAACAGACTGTAGGGGCAAGTGCTGTTTGCGAGCACCTATGAAGGCCGGCACGGCACACGAGGCGGTGGGTGGCCAACACCACGCCCGGCCGCCTTTGTCTCCCCCCTGCATTCCAGGCGAGGAAGTTCACATTTCTTAGTCATCGTGGTGATAATGGAACCCGCGACCTCCTGCATACCAGGCGAGGTAGTCAACATCTCCTAGCCACCGTGGTGATGATGATGAGAGAGAGAGACACGCAAACTCCAAATATACAGCAGCAGGCGTCATCAGAGTGGAGATCGAACCCGCGACTTCCTGCATACCAGGCGAGGTAGTCAACAACTCCTAGCCACCGTGGTGATGATGGAACCGCGACCTCCTGTATAGCAGGCGAGGTAGTCAACATCTCCTAGCCACCGTGGTGATGATGGAACCCGCGACCTCCTGCAAACCAGGCGAGGTAGTCAACATCTCCTTGCCACCGTGATGATGATGATGGAACCCGCGACCTCGTGCATACCAGGCGAGGTAGTCAACATCTCTTAGTCATCGTGGTGATGATGGAACCCGCGACCTCCTGCATACCAGGCGAGGTAGTCAACATCTCCAAGCCAGCGTGGTGATGATAGAACCCGCGACCTCCTGTATACCAGGCGTGGTAGTTCACATCTCTTAGCCATCGTGATGATGATGGAACCCGCGACCTCCTGCATACCAGGCGAGGTAGTCAACATCTTCTAGCCACCGTGGTGATGATGATGAGAGAGAGACGCGCAAACTCCAAATATACAGCAGCAGGCGTCATCAGAGTGGAGATCGAACCCGCGACCTCCTGTATACCAGGCGAGGTAGTCAACATCTCCTAGCCACCGTGGTGATGATGGAACCCGCGACCTCCTGTATACCGGGCGAGGTAGTCAACATCTCCTAGCCATCGTGGTGATGATGGAACCCGCGACCTCCTGTATACCAGGCGAGGTAGTCAACATCTCCTAGCCACCGTGGTGATGATGGAACCCGCGACCTCCTGCATACCAGGCGAGGTAGTTCACATCTCCTAGTCACCGTGGTGATGATGGAACCCGCGACCTCCTGTATACCAGGCGAGGTAGTCAACATCTCCTAGCCACCGTGGTGATGATGGAACCCGCGACCTCCTGCATACCAGGCGAGGTAGTTCACATCTCTTAGCCATCGTGGTGATGATGGAACCCGCGACCTCCTGTATACCAGACGAGGTAGTCGACATCTCTTAGCCACCTCTGATGATGATGGAACCCGCGACCTCCTGCATACCAGGCGAGGTAGTTAACATCTCCTAGCCATGGAGGCTTTCACGACGATCACGGTTCACCCAAATCCGCACTCCATAAACAATTGCAGCAGCAGATGGGGATAGCTCATGATGCACAAATGTACATTTAAAAACAAACATCTACGATAGCAGTGGTGGTGGTGGAACTGTGGTCATCCAGAACGAGGCCGTAGTTACAGAGCGCAGCGAGGCAATGCCCTCGATCCACAGACACGACGAAGGAGACATCACAGCTACTACCACTACTCCTATCAGTACCCCTACCACTACCCCTACCACTACCACTATTCCTATAATTACACCTACCACTACCCCTACGACTACCACTACTGCTATCACTACCCCTATCACTACCGCTACCACTATCACTACACCTACCACTACCCCTACCACTACCACTACTCCTATCACTACCCCTATCACTACCCCTACCACTACCACTACTGCTATCACTACCCCTATCACTACCACTACCAATACCACTACCCCTACCACTACTCCTACCACTACGAATACTGCTATCACTACCCCTACCACTACCCCTACCACTACCCCTACCACTACCACTACTCCTATCAGTACCCCTACCACTACCACTACTCCTATCATTACACCTATCACTACCCCTACCACTACCCCTACCACTACTCCTACCACTACCACTACTGCTATCACTACCCCTACCACTACCCCTACCACTACCCCTATCACTATCACTACCCCTACCACTACCCCTATCACTACCACTACCCCTATCACTACCCCTATCCCCTTCACTACCCCTACCACTATCACGATCCCTACCACTATCACTATCCCTATCACTACTCCTATCATTACCCCTACCACTACCACTACTGCCATCACTACCCCTATCACTACCCCTACCACTATCACTACCCCTACCACTACTCCTACCACTATCACTACCCCTACCACTACTGCTATCACTACCCCTATCATTACCCCTACCATTACCCCTACCACTATCACTACCCCTACCACTACTGCTATCACTACCCCTATCACTACCCCTACCACTACCCCTACCACTATCACTACCCCTACCACTACTCCTACCACTACCCCTACCAATACCCCTACCACTACCCCTACCACTACCATTACCCCTATCACTACCCCTACCACTATCACTACCACTACTCCTACCACTACCCCTACTACTACTCCTACCATTACCCCTACCACTACCCTTTCACTACCCCTACCCCTATCACTACCCCTACCACTACCCCTACCCCTCTCACTACCACTACCCCTATCACTACTACTACTACTACCCCTATCACTACTACTACTACTACCCCTATCACTACCCCTACCACTACCCCTACCCCTACCTCAGAAAAGACTGTATAACATACACCGACACATCACAGCGATAGTGACGATGTTGACGACGATGATGATGACGATGATGACGACGACGATGACGATGACGACGACGATGACGACGACGATGATGACGACGATGATGATGACGACGACGACGACGACGACGATGATGACGACGTCGACGATGATGATGACGATGACGACAACGATGACGATGCTGTCGACGATGATGACGACGACGACGATGATGACGACGATGACGACAACGATGACGATGCTGACGACGATGATGACGAGGATGATCATGATGACGACGATGACGACAACGATGACGATGCTGACGACGATGACGATGACGATGACGACGAGAAGCAACACCGCTCCTCCGTGAACGTGACCCCCGTATCCGTGCCCGTAGCCTCTTCGGCATCGACATCAGCGGCCGCGGAGTCGAATCAAGCGGTGCGTTCGGTGGTTGTTGATTGTGTTTCTTGTTGTTGTTGTTGTCGTCGTGTAACAGGGGCCCTGGCAAAATCAACTCGCCGCACTCGACACCTCCAGACGTTGATTACGACGGAGACCCCAGAGAAGCCGCAAGTTCGCTAATCAATCAGCGTCGATTGTGAGTCCGTAGCGTCCGGCTCGGCCTGGGAGGGGAGCCCCTTGCCGACCAGCGACGTGGACGGGGCAGCGGCCGATTTAACAAACAAACAACAACAACAACGACGACGATCACGAGGACGAAAATAGAAACTCCGTTGTCTTTGTCCGGCGGTCAGACCCAGACACGAAGATTATTGCTGCTGCTGCTACTGCAGCTGCTGCTGCTACTGCTGCAGCTGATTCTACTGCTGCTGTAGCTGCTGCTGCAGCTCGCTGCTGCTGCAGTCGCTGCTTCTGCTGCTACTGCTGCAGCTGCAGATGCTGCTCACTGCTGCTGCTACTGCTGCAGCTGTTGCTCACTGCTGCTTCTGCTACTGCTGCAGCTGCTGCTTCTGCGGCTTCTGCTGCTGCTGCTGCTACTGCAGCTGCTGCAGCTATTGCTGCAGCTGCTTCTACTGCTTCTGCTACTGCTGCTACTGCTGCAGATGCTTCTGCTACTGCAGCTGCTGCTGCTACTGCTGCAGCTGCTTCTACTGCTGCTCGCTGCTGCTGTTTCTGCTGCTCGCTGCTTCTACTGCTGCTGCTGCTGCTAAGGTTGAGCGAGCGGTCGATTGTTCACTTTGTAGACCGCTGTAAATTTGCCGCGAGTTGAGCTCAAGCCACGGGTAGCGGGGTTCTGATTTAAGAGGCGTGCTTGAGGCGGTGTAGCCGGTTCGCTCTCTCTCTCTCTCTGTGAGTGAGTGTGTGAGTGTCTGACCCTCTGCTCACGATCATTAAGGACCTTCATGATGGTGAGCGGGCCCGGGTAAAACTACGTGGCCGGGAGTCAGAGCCATTCCCTGTACACCTTGGGGTGCGACAGGGATGTCCTCTGGCTCCCACAATATTTAACATCGATTTTTACCACGTAGTTCGTGAAGCCTTCAATAGCTGTACCGGGGGAATCTCCATTTGGTACAGATATAATGGGATGCACCACCTGTGCCCCCTACTGTACCAACCTGCTGTGCTTTAGCCACCCGGCGCTCTGCTCGTTGTTGTGAGCATCGCTCCTCCGCCCCCCGTTGTTGTTGGAGGACGACTGCCTCCAACTGCCCAGTAGCGTCCTTCACGAGCCTCCTCCATAGAGGCCGATCTTGACACCGCTGGTACCAGTCATCGGCAAGTCCACTCAGCTCCACGTCCTCCTGTACCACATCACTCCATCTCTTCACTAGCCCGTGCCGCGCCCGTTTAGCCCCCTCAATCCGGCTGAACAAAAGCTGTTTCGGCATGTGGTGGCTGGGCATGCGGGCTACATGACCCAGCCAACGCAGCCTTGCCTGCCGGAGGAGCTCACCGATGGGACTGTGACCAGATCTTTCGAGGATTTGTGAGCTCCTCACACAATCCAGCCTGCAGGTTAAACCCAGGATGGATCATAGGCAGGTTAGCCTAAAAGTTTATAACCGGCAACGATGTTCCATTAGGGGGATCCACGTTACTCAAGCGTAGAGAAGGGAGGGAATGACCGTGGCCGAGAAGACCTTAAGCTTAGTGCGGAGCGACAGACTAGGTAGCTTCCACACAGCATTACGCAAGCGATGAAAATATATTGCCGCTCGACTGATTCGGAGTGAGACCTCTGCTGTTAAACTGGAGCCGGTCATGATCACACTGCCAAGGTATGGCAAACTCTCCACTCTCTCCACAACTGCCCCATCACCGATTGGGAGTTGTGGGAGTGGAGTGTTCGATGGTATAAAATACCCAGGCAGGTGCTTAGTTTTGGTGGGGCTGATGGTAAGGCCCCATCTCTTAGTTGCACGCTCCAGTCTCAGCAGCAGCGTCTCCAACTCCTCCTCTGAATGAGCAGCTATTACCAAATCATCGGCATATATAACGTAGTTGAGCAATAGGGAGCCATCCCTTGACTGCACCTGGGCATCAATCAGCCTCCCATTATATCTGTACCATATGGAGATTCCCCCGGTACAGCTATTGAAGGCTTCACGAACTACGTGGTCAAAATAGATGTTAAATAATGTGGGAGCCAGAGGACATCCCTGTCGCACCCCAAAGTGTACAGGGAATGGCTCTGACTCCCGGCCACGTAGTTTTACCCGGGCCCGCTCACCATCATGAAGGTCCTTAATGATCGTGAGCAGAGGGTCAGGTAACCAAAAACACGAAGAACAACCCAGAGCCCAGGCCTACTGATGGTATCATAGGCCTTGACCAGGTCAATAAAGCAGAAATGTAGGTCTTTCTGGAATTCCATACACCTCTGCTGTAGCAGACGGACAGAAAATATGGCATCGTGCAGGAACGCCCTTTCCTGAACCCGCATTTGGGCTCCGCAAGCCTCTCCTCAGCGTGCCTGGCAAGGCGACGTTGAATAATCCTTGCCAGGACCTTTCCCGGCACACTGAGGAGTGAGATGCTCCTGTAGTTGTTACAGAGGGGGACCACCAGGGCATCCTTCCAATCCTGCGGAACCCGTCCAGTGGTCCAGACTGTTGTTATGATGTCATATAGGGCAGTCTGTGCACAAACGCCACCCTCCCTCAGCATTTCGCTTGGGAGATCATCTCTCCCCGCTGCCTTTCCTGGTCTGAGACTCCGGATCGCCTTCAGTTCTTCCTCAACAGATAGCACTTCAGCCAGCCACTCACAGGGGGTAACTTCTTCCAATATTTGAGGCACCGCAGCCTCAGCAGGGTCGTCCTCACTTTGTGCCACGATGTTTTCCTCGCTGAGGGATTTCCCCTCCCCCAGGACCTCACAGAAATGCACAGCAAATCTGCAAACCTGTTCCTGGGGGTCGGAGATTGGATCACCGTTTTTTCCCCTAATGAGGGTAATAGGTGTGGCGCTGCAGGTTACTTTTTTGATGGAGTTAAATAGAGATTTGTGACCGCGGGCCACTGAGGCAGACTCCATCTCCTCAGCAACCCGCAACCACCACCCATCCTTGCAGTACCTCACGGCTCTCCGAACCTCCGAGCGATGGCTGCGGTAAGCCTCCTCATTCTCTGAGACTAACACACACACTAACACACACCAACACACACTAACACGAACTAACACACACACACTAACACACACACACACACTAACACACACTAACACACACTAATACACTAACACACACCAACACACACTAACACACACACACCAACACACACCAACACACACCAACACACACTAACACACACTAACACACACTAAAACACACACTAACACACACACTAACACACTAACACACTAACATACACACACACTAACATACACACACACTAACACACACACACACCAACACACCCTAACACACAAAGATAAAGACAAAAATCCCCCATATAGCCTTAACAGACTGTAGGGGCAAGTGCTGTTAGCGAGCACCTATGAACGCCGGAACGGTACACGAGGGGGTGGGTGGCCAGCACCACGCCCGACCGCCTTTGTCTCCCTAGTGGCGATGTTTACACAGCGCACCAGGTACTCATTTGAGGCTGAGTCGACCTAGCGGAGGCCCGGGACCGGTTCAGATAATCGTCACAGGTGTTGGCCGTGAGTGGGAATCGAACCCGGGTCGCCAGGTTCATAGTGCAGCGCGCTAACCGCTACACTATCGCTCCCCACAACACACACACACACACTAACACACACACACCAACACACCCTAACACACACACACACACACCAACACACCCTAACACACACACACTAACACACACCAACACACACTAACACACACACTAACTCACAGGTGGTGTCTCTAATGAGCGCCTCTGTTCACCGGTGAACAGATCAAAGTGCTCGGCACGATGAAGAGGAGGCGGATTGCAGATTTATTCTGAAACTCCCACATCACCATCAACATCATCAACTCCATCAACATCACCACCATCACCATCATCTCCATCATCACCATCACCATCATCATCGCCATCAACATCATCAACATCAACATCACCATAACCATCAGCGTCACCTCCTGTATGCAAGGCGAGGTAGTTAACATCTCCTAGACACCGTTATGATGATGATGATAGAGACACGCAAACTTCAAATATACAGCAGCAGGCATCGTCAGGGTAGAGATCGAACCCACGACCTCCTGTGTACCACGCGAGATAGTTAACATCTCTACTGTATATCTACCTGTCTCTGTGTGTCCACTTAACACCTCGGTTCACGAATTCATCAATTTCGCTCAAAATCGCTCATCGCTTCAATTAATCTGGAGCACACTCTATCACGATAACAGGGCCTCACTCTCTTCCTCTCTGTCTCTTCCTCACTGTCTCTTCTTCCTCTCTCTCCTTACTCTCTCCCTCTTACTCTCTCTCTCTCTCTTTTTACGATCAGAGGAAACAAGAAGATGCTCGGTGTAGTCGGCACTTTGCTTCGTTCATCATTTCGTTTTGTTAATGCTTTGCTTCATGTCGACCTCCCTCCACCTTTTTAAATGAAAGATTTAACAAAATATTTATCGCTTTGCTCTCCTTACCCCTTCCCCCTCTCTCTCTACCCCCCTCTCTGCCTCCACTCTTTCTCGACCCCCTTTCTTCCTACTCCAAGTCGCTCTCTCACTCTCTTGCTCTCTCTCGCTCTCTCTCTCTCTCTCTCGCTCTCTCTCGCTCTCTCTCTCGCTCTCTCTCTCTCGCTCTCTCTCTCTTGCTCTCTCTCGCTCTCTCTTTCTCTCGCTCTCTCTCGCTCTCTCTCTCTCTCGCTCTCTCTCTCTCTCTCTCGCTCTACCTCTCCCATCGGCCAGGTCGCGACGTTTGATTAATTACAACAGACCTGCTGTTAATGCCTTTCCCCCATCATCACTATCATCATCCATGATGATGATGATGGTGATTACCTCCAACAGAATTGTCATTATCATCATAAGTCTGCTCCACGCACTCTCCTTCCTCTCCCCTCTCATCTCACTCTACTCCCCTCTACGCTCTCTCCTGCCTCTCCCCTCTCATCTCACTCCACTCCCCTCCACGCTCTTTCCTGCCTCTACCCTCTCATCTCACTCCACTCTCCACCACGCTCTCTCCTGCCTCTCCCCTCTCATCTCACTCCACTCCCCTCTCATCTCACTCCACTCCCCTCTGCGCTCTCTCGTGTCTTTCTTTCCTCAGTGTCAACTCCCTCGATTCTCATCATAACAAGGCACTTGCAGGGCTGCTCCTGTGCAATCTAAACGGGAGTGACTCTCACCACGCCCTCTCCCCGCTTCACCACCGAAGAGTTCCCCTGGGATTCCGAGTGCTCTCTCTCTCTCGCTCTCTCTCTCTCTCTCTCTCTCGCTCTCTCTCTCTCTCGCTCTCTCTCCTTTGCACTACTGTTTGCTCGTGTCGTTATCGCCACCACTACAACCACCACCACCACCACTCTAACCACAACCATCACAACGACCAGCACCACCACCACCAACACCGCCACGCTCCGTACGGAGCGAAAGAATGTCGACAAACATGCACCAACAGTGCTAATTAGCGAGCTGCATGCCGAGGGAAAGACCCGGAGATGAAGTCCACGGGACCTCGGGGCGAGTCAAAGTGAAAAACGCAAACTCCAAATTTACAGTAGGCATCGTTAGGGTTGGGATGGAACCCAAGACCTCCTGTGTACCAGGCGAGGTAGTTGGGACCCATTGGTACCATGGCAACTCGTACTATGGACAGCAGCCAGTACCAGGGACAGTGGCCATTACTAAGGAAAGCGGTCAGCACCAGGGATAGGGGTCAGTACCATGGACAGCAGCCAGTACCAGGGACAGCGCTCAGTACCATGGACAGCTGTCAGTGAAATGGATAATGGTCAGTACCATGGACAGCGCTCAGTACCATGGACAGCTGTCAGTGAATGGGATAGTGGTCAGTACCATGGACAGCGCTCAGTACCATGGACAGCAGCCAGTATCAGGGACAGCGCTCAGTACCATGGACAGCAGCCAGTACCAGGGACAGCGTCCAGTACCATGGACAGCTGTCAGTGAAAGGGATAGTGGTCAGTACCATGGACAGCGCTCAGTACCATGGACAGCAGCCAGTATCAGGGACAGCGCTCAGTACCATGGACAGCGCTCAGTAACCATGGACAGCGTCCAGTACCCTGGACAGCAGCCAGTCACAGGGACAGCGTCCAGTACCATGGACAGCAGCCAGTACCATGGACAGCGGCCAGTCACAGGGACAGCGGCCAGTCACAGGGACAGCGGCCAGTCACAGGGACAGCGGCCAGTACCATGGACAGCATCCAGTCCCATGGACAGCGTCCAGTGCCATGGACAGCGGCCAGTCACAGGGACAGCGGCCAGTCACAGGGACAGCGGCCAGTCACAGGGACAGCGGCCAGTCACAGGGACAGCAGCCAGTACCAGGGACAAGTGGCCATCAGAGACGGGCGAGACGACACCCTGTGCCCTGAAATCGATAATTTCACATTCGAGCCCGGCGCTCACGGGACAGCAACTCAACCATTCTCGCTGTTCCAATGAAAAAAAACACGTGCCCCCCCCCCCCACGCCTTCCCCCTCTCTCGCGAAGGACAAAATAAGTCTCCCGTACAGCCTCGACAGACGATTTGAAAAAAGAATTTCGTTCGCGTGCGGAAACTCCAAGTGACGGTAGGCACGGCCACACACACCACCCCGGTACAATAATCAGACAAACATCCCTAGTATGGCCTTGACGGACTGTTGGGGCAAGTTCTGTTTGCGAGCGCCTATTAAGGCCCGACAGCTAGACGGGTAGGTGGTGTTGCCGGAAGAAGAAAAAAAGACAAAGATCCCCCATGTCGCCTCAATAGACTGTTGGGGCAAGTGCTGTTCGAAAACAGCGAGCACCTATGAAGGCTGGAATGGCACACGAGGGGGTGGGTTGCCGAATCCACGCCCGGCCGCCTTTGTCTCCTCGGAGCTGATGTCTTACACATCGAACCAGCGAGTCATTTTAAGGTCTGAGTTGACCTAGGGGTGGCCCAGGACCGGTTCGGTTAACAGCCGTCACTGGTGGTGGCCGTGGTTGGGAATCTAACTCGGATGGCCGGGGTTCGTAGCACAGTCAAACAGCTTCTGCGTTACCACTCACCATGCATGAAGACAAAGATTCCCCGTATAGCCTCAACAGACTGTAGGGGCAAGTGTTGTTAGTGAGCACCTATGAAGGCCGGTACGACACACGAGGGGATGGGTGGCCAGCACCAGGCCCGGCCGCCTTTGTCTCCCCAGTGGCGATGTTTACGCACCGCACCAGGTACTCATTTTAGGCTGAGTCGACCTAGGGGAAGCCCAGGATACTGGTTTAGATAATCATCACTGGGTGTTGGCCGTGAGCGGGAATCAAACTCGGGTTGCTGGGTTCATAGCGCAGCGTAGCGCTACACTCCCGCTCCCCCCTCCACACACATACACACACAGAGACACACACACACAGAGACACACAGACAGAGACACACAGAGACACACAGAGACACATAGAGGCACACATACACACATACATACATACATACACACATACACACACATAGAGACACACACAGACACACATACACACACAGACACACACACAGATACACACACACAGACACACATACAGAGACACACACAGATACACACACACACAGAGAAACACAGAGACACACAGAGACACACATACACACATACATACACACATACACAGACATAGAGACACACACACACAGACACACATAAACACACAGAGACACACACACACAGATACACACACAGAGACACACAATACAGAGACACACACAGATACACATACACACAGAGACACAGAGACACACAGAGACACACAGAGACACACATACACACACATACACACACATAGAGACACACACACACATACACACATACACACACAGAGACACACACACAGATATACACAGAGACACACATACAGAGACACACACACACACACGGAGACACACATACACACATACACACACACAGAGACACACATACACACAATACACAGGTACACCGGCAAAGCCACGCACAGACTCAGCCTCTCTCTCACGCCATTCGCTCACCCACACTCGCTCACCCACACTCGCTCACCCACACTCGCTCACCCACACTCGCCCACCCACACTCGCTCACCCCAACCACTCACCCATCTGCTGGCAGGCTGTGCGATTTCCCCTTCCCTGTCCTCCTGTGATGCCCCCCCCCCCTACCTCCTCCTCCCCACCCACCTCCCCCCTATAAACCCTGGGCTGTCACAAGCACTGATTCATCATCCTTGCATTGGAACATGAAGAATTACTGTTGAACCTTTACACTCGTATCTAGAATCTTCCCTCCCCTCCCTCCCTCGCTACCTCCCTCGCTCCTCTCGCTCCCTCCCCTTGCTCCCTCCCCTCGCTCCCTCCCTCACTCCCCTCCCTCCCTCCCCTCCCTCCGTCACTCCCTCTCTGTCCTCTTTCCCCTCCATCCCCTCCCTCCCTCCATTCCCTCCCACCTTCCCTCCCTCCCTCCATCCCTCCCTCCCTCACTCCCCTCCATACCTCCCCTCCCTCCCCTCCCTCCCCTCCCTCCCTCCCTCCCTCCCACCCTCCCTCACTCCCCTCACTCCCTCCCCTTCCCTCCCCTCTCTCCCCTCCATCCCCTCACCTCCCTCCCTCCCTCCCACTCCACTCCACTCCCCTCCCGTTCTCTATTTAGGAGTCTCAGCACACGGGGAAACCTATTGACATTCATCCGGCACAAGATGACAATAATTGGTAGAATTTTTTGTGACCACAATTTTTCTTAACATCGGACAGCAGAGCTCGGGCAAAACTTGTTGACGGCGGATTCGGATTGTCGTGCATTGTCGTTTGCGTTTTTTTTGGTTTCCCCGTGACATCCTCCCCCCCCCTCCATCCCCCCCCCACCGCGGAATCATTCTGGACCGCTGACGCTTTCCAAAGGGCGAATTAAATCTGTGCACGTTCCTTAATCAATGTGTTGACTTTGATCGCGCTCGGTGAATTATTGCAGAACATACCCCCGGTAGACCGCTGCAGAGACATCAGTGATACATTGTTGACGTTGTTGTTATTGTCGTGATGTTATTACAAATAATTAAGAATGGCCCCCAACTCAGCTGATATATGCAGCTACTTTCTCTTAGTAGAAGCGACCTGAACCAGCACAAAATGGTAGCAGCTAAACGGAAGTGACTTGTCATCATCATCATCGTCGTGGGAATTTTAAACGGCAGGCAAATGACTCAAGACGCGTGATGTTGGTTCTCAATGTAGAGGGGCTAAAAATTAACCGAAGGACACGGAGGAAAATCCACGCGACCACGGGGAGAGAGACGGGGCGAGAGAGAGACACACAAACTCCAAATATACAGCAGCAGGCGTCAGGGTCGAGATCGAACCCACCACGACGTCCTGTACACCAGGCGAGGTAGTTAACATCTCCTAGCCACCGTGATGATGATGATGAGAGAGAAACGCAAACTCAAAACATACAGCAGGCGTCAGGGTGCGAGATCGAACCCGCGACCTCCTGTACACCAGGCGAGGTAGTTAACATCTCCTAGCCACCGTGATGATGATGATGAGAGAGACACGCAAACTCAAAACATAAAGCAGGCGTCAGGGTGCGAGATCGAACCCGCGACCTCCTGTACACCAGGCGAGGTAGTTAACATCTCCTAGCCACCGTGATGATGATGATGATGAGAGAGAAACGCAAACTCAAAACATACAGCAGGCGTCAGGGTGCGAGATCGAACCCGCGACCTCCTGTACACCAGACGAGGTAGTTAACATCTCTTAGCCACACCACGGCACCCCAATTTTTTGCAATCAACCATCAGCAGCAGCATCATCATCATCATCGCTCGCCCGATCACTCCCTGTGCCTGCCGGCCGCTGAGCAATCCGTCAGCCGCGATGTGGTCGTGGATCCAAACCGTGGTGGGTGGCCAAAGCGACCGGGTGAGTGATCGATCGATCGGGTGATCGGGAGAGCGAGCGATTGTGCGAGTGACCTAGCAATTGGGAGGGTGATAGGGCGAGCGATCGGGTGATCGGGCGAGTAGATAGGGCGAACGATTGGGTGATCAATTGATTGATCAGGCGAGCGAGCTATCGGGCGAGCGAGCGAGTGATCGGGCGAGCGAGCGGGCGAGTGATCGGACGATCGATTGATTGATCAGGCGAGCGAGCGATCGGGCGAGCCAGCGAGCGGGGCGACCAATTGATTGATCGGGCGAGCGAGCGAGCGTTCGGGCGAGTGATCGTGATGAGCAGCTGAAGGAGACTGCCGTCGCCAACGAAGTCCCCGACTCCGAGGCGGGCCGGTGACCTTCCCAAGAGGGGTTTAATCCGCGCTAATTAAACGATAAATAAGCCGCTGCCCGCTCCGTGGGGTGGGCGGTGGGGTGGGTGGTGGGGAGGGTGGTGGGGAGGGTGGTGGGGGGGGGGTGGTGGGGAGGGTGGGGGGCGTTGTGTCCGGAAAGATAAATTATGAGACGCGTGTGTCACCGAATGTCCCGTCTCTCTGGCGTGTCGTTAGCATTTAACTCTCCTAGTGGTGCTGTTGGTTTATGGGTCTCGGTTGTGGTGAGTCTATGGGTCTCGGTTGTGGTGAGTCTGTGGGTCTCTGTGTGGTGAGTCTATGGGTCTCTGTATGGTGAGTCTATGGGTCTCTGTATGGTGAGTCTATGGGTCTCTGTGTGGTGAGTCTATAGGGTTTCTGTGTAGTGAGTCTATAGGGTTTCTGTGTAGTGAGTCTATGGGTCTCTGTGTGGTGAGTCTATGGGTCTGTGTGTGGTGAGTCTATGGGTTTCTGTGTGGTGAGTCTATGGGTTTCTGTATGGTGAGTCTATGGGTCTCTGTGTGGTGAGTCTGTGGGTTTCTGTGTGGTGAGTCTATGGGTCTCTGTGTTGTGAGTCTATGGGTATCTAAGTGGTAAGTCTATGGGAATCTGTGTGGTGAGCCTATGGGTCTCTGTGTTGTGAGTCTATGGATCTCCGTGTAGTGAGTCCATAGGTCTCTGTGTGGTGAGTCTATGGGTTTCTGTGTGGTGAGTCTATGGGTCTTTGTGTGGTGAGTCTATGGGTCTCTGTGTGGTGAGTCTATGGGTCTCTGTGTTGTGAGTCTATGGGTATCTATGTGGTGAGTCTATGGGTATCTGTGTGGTGAGCCTATGGGTCTCTGTGTTGTGAGTCTATGGGTCTCCGTGTGGTGAGTCCATGGGTCTCTGTGTGGTGAGTCTATGGGTTTCTGTGTGGTGAGTCTATGGGTCTCTGTGTGGTGAGTCTATGGGTCTCTGTGTGGTGAGTCTATGGGTTTCTGTGTGGTGAGTCTATGGGTTTCTGTATGGTGAGTCTATGGGTCTCTGTGTGGTGAGTCTGTGGGTTTCTGTGTGGTGAGTCTATGGGTCTCTGTGTTGTGAGTCTATGGGTCTCTGTGTGGTGAGTCTATGGGTCTCTGTGTGGTGAGTCTATGGGTCTCTGTGTGGTGAGTCTATGGGTCTCTGTTTGATGAGTCTATGGGTATCTGTGTGGTGAGTCTATGGGTCTCTGTGTGGTGAGTCTATGCGTCTCTGTGTGGTGAGTCTATGGGTCTCTGTGTGGTGAGTCTGTGGGTCTCTGTGTGGTGAGTCTGTGGGTCTCTGTGTGGTGAGTCAATGGGTCTCTGTGTGGTGAGTCTATGGGTTTCTGTGTGGTGAGTCTATGGGTTTCTGTATGGTGAGTCTATGGGTCTCTGTGTGGTGAGTCTATAGGGTTTCTGTGTAGTGAGTCTATAGGGTTTCTGTGTAGTGAGTCTATGGGTCTCTGTGTGGTGAGTCTATGGGTCTGTGTGTGGTGAGTCTATGGGTCTCTGTGTGGTGAGTCTGTGGGTTTCTGTGTGGTGAGTCTATGGGTCTCTGTGTTGTGAGTCTATGGGTATCTATGTGGTAAGTCTATGGGAATCTGTGTGGTGAGCCTATGGGTCTCTGTGTTGTGAGTCTATGGGTCTCCGTGTGGTGAGTCCATAGGTCTCTGTGTGGTGAGTCTATGGGTTTCTGTGTGGTGAGTCTATGGGTGTTTGTGTGGTGAGTCTATGGGTCTCTGTGTGGTGAGTCTATGGGTCTCTGTGTTGTGAGACTATGGGTATCTATGTGGTGAGTCTATGGGTATCTGTGTGGTGAGCCTATGGGTCTCTGTGTTGTGAGTCTATGGGTCTCCGTGTGGTGAGTCCATGGGTCTCTGTGTGGTGAGTCTATGGGTTTCTGTGTGGTGAGTCAATGGGTCTCTGTGTGGTGGGACTATGGGTCTCTGTGTGGTGAGTCTATGGGTCTCTGTGTGGTGAGTCTATGGGTTTCGGTTGTGGTGAGGCTGTGGGTCTCTGTGTGGTGAGTCTATGGGTATCTGTGTGGTGAGTCTATGGGTCTCTGTGTGGTGAGTCTATGGGTCTCTGTGTGGTGAGTCTATGGGTCTCTGTCTGATGAGTATGTGGGTCTCTTAGTGGTGAGTCTATGGGTTTCTGTGTGGTGAGTCTATGGGTCTCTTAGTGGTGAGTCTATGGGTCTCTGTGTGGTGAGTCTATGGGGTCTCTGTGTGGTGAGTCTATGGGTCTCTGTGTGGTGAGTCTATGCGTCTCTGTGTGGTGAGTCTATGGGTCTCTGTGTGGTGAGTCTGTGGGTCTCTTTGTGGTGAGTCTATGGGTCTCTGTGTGGTGAGTCTATGGGTCTCGGTTGTGGTGAGGCTGTGGGTCTCTGTTTGGTGAGTCTATGGGTATCTGTGTGGTGAGTCTATGAGTCTCTGTGTGGTGAGTGTATGGGTCTCTGTGTGGTGAGTCTATGCGTCTCTGTGTGGTGAGCATATGGGGCTCTGTGTGGTGAGTCTATGAATCTCTGTGTGGTGAGTCTTTGGGGCTCTGTGTGGTGAGTCTATGGGTCTCTGTGTGGTGAGTCTATGGGTCGCTGGTCTCTGTGTGGTGAGTCTATGGGTTTCTGTGTAGTGAGTCTATGGGTCTCTGTGTGGTGAGTCTATGGGTTTCTGTGTGGTGAGTCTATGGGTCTCTGTGTTGTGAGTCTATGGGTATCTATGTGGTAAGTCTATGGGAATCTGTGTGGTGAGCCTATGGGTCTCTGTGTTGTGAGTCTATGGATCTCCGTGTAGTGAGTCCATAGGTCTCTGTGTGGTGAGTCTATGGGTTTCTGTGTGGTGAGTCTATGGGTCTTTGTGTGGTGAGTCTATGGGTCTCTCTGTGGTGAGTCTATGGGTCTCTGTGTTGTGAGTCTATGGGTATCTATGTGGTGAGTCTATGGGTATCTGTGTGGTGAGCCTATGGGTCTCTGTGTTGTGAGTCTATGGGTCTCCGTGTGGTGAGTCCATGGGTCTCTGTGTGGTGAGTCTATGGGTTTCTGTGTGGTGAGTCTATGGGTCTCTGTGTGGTGAGTCTATGGGTCTCTGTGTGGTGAGTCTATGGGTTTCTGTGTGGTGAGTCTATGGGTTTCTGTATGGTGAGTCTATGGGTCTCTGTGTGGTGAGTCTGTGGGTTTCTGTGTGGTGAGTCTATGGGTCTCTGTGTTGTGAGTCTATGGGTCTCTGTGTGGTGAGTCTATGGGTCTCTGTGTGGTGAGTCTATGGGTCTCTGTGTGGTGAGTCTATGGGTCTCTGTGTGATGAGTCTATGGGTATCTGTGTGGTGAGTCTATGGGTCTCTGTGTGGTGAGTCTATGCGTCTCTGTGTGGTGAGTCTATGGGTCTCTGTGTGGTGAGTCTGTGGGTCTCTGTGTGGTGAGTCTGTGGGTCTCTGTGTGGTGAGTCAATGGGTCTCTGTGTGGTGAGTCTATGGGTTTCTGTGTGGTGAGTCTATGGGTTTCTGTATGGTGAGTCTATGGGTCTCTGTGTGGTGAGTCTATAGGGTTTCTGTGTAGTGAGTCTATAGGGTTTCTGTGTAGTGAGTCTATGGGTCTCTGTGTGGTGAGTCTATGGGTCTGTGTGTGGTGAGTCTATGGGTCTCTGTGTGGTGAGTCTGTGGGTTTCTGTGTGGTGAGTCTATGGGTCTCTGTGTTGTGAGTCTATGGGTATCTATGTGGTAAGTCTATGGGAATCTGTGTGGTGAGCCTATGGGTATCTGTGTTGTGAGTCTATGGGTCTCAGTGTGGTGAGTCCATAGGTCTCTGTGTGGTGAGTCTATGGGTTTCTGTGTGGTGAGTCTATGGGTGTTTGTGTGGTGAGTCTATGGGTCTCTGTGTGGTGAGTCTATGGGTCTCTGTGTTGTGAGACTATGGGTATCTATGTGGTGAGTCTATGGGTATCTGTGTGGTGAGCCTATGGGTCTCTGTGTTGTGAGTCTATGGGTCTCCGTGTGGTGAGTCCATGGGTCTCTGTGTGGTGAGTCTATGGGTTTCTGTGTGGTGAGTCTATGGGTCTCTGTGTGGTGGGACTATGGGTCTCTGTGTGGTGAGTCTATGGGTCTCTGTGTGGTGAGTCTATGGGTTTCGGTTGTGGTGAGGCTGTGGGTCTCTGTGTGGTGAGTCTATGGGTATCTGTGTGGTGAGTCTATGGGTCTCTGTGTGGTGAGTCTATGGGTCTCTGTGTGGTGAGTCTATGGGTCTCTGTCTGATGAGTATGTGGGTCTCTTAGTGGTGAGTCTATGGGTTTCTGTGTGGTGAGTCTATGGGTCTCTTAGTGGTGAGTCTATGGGTCTCTGTGTGGTGAGTCTATGGGTCTCTGTGTGGTGAGTCTATGGGTCTCTGTGTGGTGAGTCTATGCGTCTCTGTGTGGTGAGTCTATGGGTCTCTGTGTGGTGAGTCTGTGGGTCTCTTTGTGGTGAGTCTATGGGTCTCTGTGTGGTGAGTCTATGGGTCTCGGTTGTGGTGAGGCTGTGGGTCTCTGTTTGGTGAGTCTATGGGTATCTGTGTGGTGAGTCTATGAGTCTCTGTGTGGTGAGTGTATGGGTCTCTGTGTGGTGAGTCTATGCGTCTCTGTGTGGTGAGTCTATGGGGCTCTGTGTGGTGAGTCTATGGGTCTCTGTGTGGTGAGTCTATGGGGCTCTGTGTGGTGAGTCTATGGGTCTCTGTGTGGTGAGTCTATGGGTCGCTGGTCTCTGTGTGGTGAGTCTATGGGTCTCTGTGTGGTGAGTCTATGGGTCTCTTTGTGGTGAGGCTATGGGTTTCTGTGTGGTGAGTCTATGGGTCTCTGTGTGGTGAGTCTATGGGTTTCTGTGTGGTGAGTCTATGGGTCTCTGTGTGGTGAGGCTATGGGGCTCTGTGTGGTGAGTCTATGGGTCTCTGTCTGGTGAGTATGTGGGTCTC
>NW_022638428.1:0-30000 GCF_010993605.1 Petromyzon marinus
GAGGAGGGGGGAGGGGCCTCGCCGCCTGCGGGGTTGCCCATGGCAACGGGGGGGGAGGGGCCGTGATCCCCCGGCCCCAGCAGCCCCCGCCCCCTCCCCCCCCCGCCCCCTCCCCCCCCACCCCCCCCACCCCCTCCCCCCCCTCCGGCCTCACCCGGGATGGGAGCTCCTCCGCTCGGAAGGTGAGTGAGTGGGTGCGGAGTGGTGAGTGAGTGGTGAGTGAGTGGGTGAGGAGTGGGTGAGGAGTGGTGAGTGAGTGGTGAGGAGTGGTGAGTGAGTGGGTGAGGAGTGGTGAGTGAGTGGTGAGGAGTGGTGAGGAGTGGTGAGGAGTGGGTGGGTGGGTGAGTGAGTGAGTGGGTGAGTGGGTGGGTGAGTGAGTGAGTGGGTGAGTAGGTGGGTGAGTGAGTGGGTGGGTGAGTAGGTGGGTGAGTGAGTGGGTGAGTGAGTGGGTGAGTGAGTGAGTGTATGAGTGTGTGTATACGTGAGTGAGTGTATGAGTGAGTGAGTGGGTGAGTGAGTGGGTGAGTGAGTGAGTGTATGAGTGAGTGTGTGTATACGTGAGTGAGTGTATGAGTGAGTGTGTATGAGTGAGCGGTTTCAGGAAAGGGCGGTCCTGCACAGATGCCATATTTTCTGTCCGTCTGCTACAGCAGAAGTGTAGGGAATCCCAACAAGACCTACATCTCTGCTTTATTGACCTGGTCAAGGCCTATGATACCATCAGTAGGCCTGGGCTCTGGGTCGTTCTTCGTGCTTTTGGAGTACCTGACCCTCTGCTCACGATCATTGAGGACCTTCATGATGGTGAGCGGGCCCGGGTAAAACTACGTGGCCGGGAGTCAGAGCCATTCCCTGTACACCTTGGGGTGCGACAGGGATGTCCTCTGGCTCCCACATTATTTAACATCTATTTTGACCACGTAGTTCGTGAAGCCTTCAATAGCTGTACCGGGGGAATCTCCATATGGTACAGATATAATGGGAGGCTAATCGATGCCCGGGTGCGGTCAAGGGATGGCTCCCTATTGCTCAACCACGTTATGTATGCTGATGACTTGGTAATAGCTGCTCAGTCAGAGGAGGAGTTGGAGACGCTGCTGTTGAGACTGGATCATGCCACTAAGAGGTGGGGCCTTAGCATCAGCCCCACCAAAACTAAGCACCTGCCTGGGTATTTTGTACCATCGGACACTCCACCCCCACAACTCCCAATCGGTGATGGGGCAGTTGTGGAGAGAGTGGAGAGTTTCCCATACCTGGGCAGTGTGCTTATGACTGGCTCCAGTTTAACAGCAGAGGTCTCACTCCGAATCAGTCGAGCGGCAATATCTTTTCATCGGTTGCGTAACGCTGTGTGGAAGCTACCTGGTCTGTCGCTCCGCACTAAGCTTCGGGTCTTCTCGGCCACGGTCATTCCCTCCCTTCTCTACGCTTGCGAAACGTGGACCCCCCTAATGGAACACCTTCGCCGGTTAGAAACATTTAGGCTAGCCTGCCTACGATCCATCCTGGGTTTAACCAGACTGGATTGTGTGAGGAGCTCAGAAATCCTTGAAAGATCTGGGCAAGGTCCCATCGGTGAGCTCCTCCGACGGAGAAGGCTGCGATGGCTGGGTCATGTAGCCCGCATGCCCAGCCACCGCATGCCGAAACAGCTTTTGTTCGGCCGGATTGAGGGGGCTAAGCAGGCGCGGCACGGGCTAGAGAAGAGATGGAGTGATGTGGTACAGGAGGACGTGGAGCTGAGTGGACTTGCCGATGACCGGTACCAGCGGTGTCAAGATTGGCCTCTGTGGAGGAGGCTCGTGAAGGATGCTACTGGGCAGTTGGAGGCAGTCGGCCTCCAACAACAACGGAGGGCGGAGGAGCGACGCTCACAACAACGAGCGGAGCGCCGGGTGGCTAAAGCACAGCGGGTTGGCACAGTAGGGGGCACAGGTGGTGCATCAGCCAGTCATCTCAGTCAGTCGACCCGTGGCACCTGGGTCTGCCCTGTGACCTCCTGCCAGCGGGCGTTCGACACTTCACGTGGCCTCAGGGTGCACATAGCCTGGCACAAGCGTCGTGGTGACGTCACCGCCACTTAGTGGCGAATGGCGGTTGTTGTGTATAAGTGAGTGTGTGAGTGTATAAGTGAGTGAGTGTATGAGTGTATGTATAAGTGAGTGAGAGTGTATAAGTGAGTGAGTGTATAAGTGAGTGAGTAAGTGAGTGAGTGTATGAGTGAGTGTATGAGTGTGTATAAGTGAGTGCGTGAGTGTATGAGTGAGTGTATAAGTGAGTGAGAGTGTGAGTGTATAAGTGAGTGAGTGTATAAGTGAGTGAGTGTATAAGTGAGTGCGTGTATAAGTGAGTGAGTGTGTGAGTGAGTGTATAAGTGAGTGTGTATGAGTGAGTGAGTGTGGGAGTGTGTGTGTGAGTGTATGAGTGAGTGTATGTGAGTGAGTGTATGTGAGTGTGTGTATAAGTGAGTGTGTATGAGTGAGTGAGTGTGTATGAGTGAGTGAGTGAGTGTATGAGTGAGTGAGTGTGTAAGTGAGTGTATGACTGAGTGTATAAGTGAGTGTATAAGTGAGTGTGTGAGTGTATAAGTGAGTGAGAGTATGAGTGAGTGAGTGAGTGTATGAGTGTGTGTATAAGTGAGTGTGTGAGTGAGTATAAGTGAGTGAGTGTATAAGTGTGTGAGTGTATAAGTGATTGAGTGTGTAAGTGAGTGAGTGTATGAGTGTGTGTATAAGTGAGTGTGTGAGTGAGTGTATGAGTGAGTGTGTATACGTGAGTGAGTGTATGAGTGAGTGTATGAGTGAGTGTGTGTTGTGTATAAGTGAGTGAGTGTATGAGTGAGTGTATAAGTGAGTGAGTGAGTGTATGAGTGAGTGTATAAGTGAGTGAGTGAGTGTATGAGTGAGTGTGTAAGTGAGTGAGTGAGTGTATGAGTGAGTGTATAAGTGAGTGAGTGAGTGTATGAGTGAGTGTGTAAGTGAGTGAGTGAGTGTATAAGTGAGTGAGTGTATGAGTGAGTGTGTGTTGTGTATAAGTGAGTGAGTGTGTATGAGTGAGTGTGTATAAGTGAGTGTATGAGTGAGTGAGTGTATAAGTGATTGAAACATAAATTCCGGGTGTCTCTCCCTCCCCACCACCCACCCACCCAGCATCCCCACCCTGTGCGCCACCACCACAACAACCACAACCACCCACCCCCACCACCCACCGCCTCCACCCCCTCCACCACCACCTCCACCCACCGGCACCACCACCGGCACCACCACCGGCACCACCACCGGCACCACCACCGGCACCGCGTCTGCCCTCATCCCCTCGGCCCACACGGCCTTCGTCAGCGCCTCGGCTTCGCTCGCCGCGTCTCAACACCCGGCACCGCCTCCTCCACCGCCTCCTCCACCGCCTCCTCCACCGCCTCCACCGCCTCCGCCGCCGCCACCGACGTCGTCCACCACCGTCCCGGCTGCCTCCTCCTCCTCCTCCTCCTCCGCCGGAGCGGCTTCGGTGAATCTCGGCACGCCGGCGAGGCGTCCGGCGGGCGGTGATGGAGGTGGAGGCGGTGGTGGAGGCGGTGGAGGCAGTGGAGGCGGTGTTGGAGGCGGTGGAGGCGGAGGCGGTGGAGGCGGGGAGAGGGCGGGCGGAGAGCAGCAGTTGCCCTCGGTGAGCGACGCTCGGAGCGATCTGCTGGCCGCCATCCGCATGGGTGAGTGGGGTGGGGTGGGTGGGGTGGGGTGGGGTGAGTGGGGTGGGGTGGGTGGTGGTTGTGGTGAGATGGTGAACTGGTGAGTGAGTTGGTGAGTGAGTGAGTTGGTGAGTGAGTTGGTGAGTGAGTGATCTGGTGAGCGCCCTGGTGAGCGTCTCCCCCTCCCCCCCAGGTATCCAGCTACGCAAGGTGCAGGAGCTGCGTGAGTTGGAGGCTCACCGCCGAGACCCCGGCGCCAACGACGTCGCCACCATCCTGAGCCGACGCATCGCCGTGGAATACAGCGACTCGGACGACGACTCCGAGTTGGACAACGACGAGTGGTCCGACTGAGGAGACAGACAGGCGACTGAGCAGACAGACAGGCAACAGAGCAGACAGACGGGCGACTCGGACGACGACTCCGAGTTGGACAACGACGAGTGGTCCGACTGAGCAGACAGACAGGCGACTGAGCAGACAGACAGGCAACAGAGCAGACTGACAACAGAGCAGACGGGCGACTCGGACGACGACTCCGAGTTGGACAACGACGAGTGGTCCGACTGAGGAGACAGACAGGCAACAGAGCAGACAGACAACAGAGCAGACGGGCGACTCGGACGACGACTCCGAGTTGGACAACGACGAGTGGTCCGACTGAGGAGACAGACAGGCAACAGAGCAGACGGGCGACTGAGCACAGACAGGCGACTCGGACGACGACTCCGAGTTGGACAACGACGAGTGGTCCGACTGAGGAGACAGACAGGCGACTGAGCAGACAGACAGGCGACTGACGGGCGACTCGGACGACGACTCCGAGTTGGACAACGACAAGTGGTCCGACTGAGCAGACAGACAGGCGACAGAGCAGACAGACAACAGAGCAGACGGGCGACTCGGACGACGACTCCGAGTTGGACAACGACGAGTGGTCCGACTGAGCAGACAGACAGGCGACTGAGCAGACAGACAACAGAGCAGACGGGCGACTCGGACGACGACTCCGAGTTGGACAACGACGAGTGGTCCGACTGAGCAGACAGACAGGCAACAGAGCAGACAGACAGGCAACAGAGCAGAGACGGGCGACTGAGCACAGACGGGCGACTCGGACGACGACTCCGAGTTGGACAACGACGAGTGGTCCGACTGAGGAGACAGACAGGCAACAGAGCAGACAGACAGGCGACTGACGGGCGACTCGGACGACGACTCCGAGTTGGACAACGACGAGTGGTCCGACTGAGGAGACAGACAGGCGACTGAGCAGACAGACAGGCAACAGAGCAGACAGACGGGCGACTCGGACGACGACTCCGAGTTGGACAACGACGAGTGGTCCGACTGAGGAGACAGACAGGCGACTGAGCAGACAGACAGGCAACAGAGCAGACAGACGGGCGACTCGGACGACGACTCCGAGTTGGACAACGACGAGTGGTCCGACTGAGCAGACAGACAGGCGACTGAGCAGACAGACAGGCAACAGAGCAGACAGACAACAGAGCAGACGGGCGACTCGGACGACGACTCCGAGTTGGACAACGACGAGTGGTCCGACTGAGGAGACAGACAGGCAACAGAGCAGACAGACAGGCGACTGACGGGCGACTCGGACGACGACTCCGAGTTGGACAACGACGAGTGGTCCGACTGAGCAGACAGACAGGCGACAGAGCAGACAGACAACAGAGCAGACGGGCGACTGAGCACAGACGGGCGACTCGGACGACGACTCCGAGTTGGACAACGACGAGTGGTCCGACTGAGCACACAGACAGGCGACTGAGCAGACAGACAACAGAGCAGACGGGCGACTCGGACGACGACTCCGAGTTGGACAATGACGAGTGGTCTGACTGAGCAGACACACAGGCAACAGAGCAGACAGACGGACGACAGAGCACAGACGGGCGACTCGGACGACGACTCCGAGTTGGACAACGACGAGTGGTCCGACTGAGGAGACAGACAGGCAACAGAGCAGACAGACAACAGAGCAGACGGGCGACTGAGCACAGACGGGCGACTCGGACGACGACTCCGAGTTGGACAACGACGAGTGGTCCGACTGAGCAGACAGACAGGCGACTGAGCAGACAGACAACAGAGCAGACGGGCGACTCGGACGACGACTCCGAGTTGGACAACGACGAGTGGTCCGACTGAGCAGACAGACATCTGACTGAGCAGACAGGCGACTGACGGGCGACTCGGACGACGACTCCGAGTTGGACAACGACGAGTGGTCCGACTGAGGAGACAGACAGGCGACTGAGCAGACAGACAACAGAGCAGACGGGCGACTGAGCACAGACGGGCGACTCGGACGACGACTCCGAGTTGGACAACGACGAGTGGTCCGACTGAGCAGACAGACAGGCGACTGAGCAGACAGACAACAGAGCAGACGGGCGACTCGGACGACGACTCCGAGTTGGACAACGACGAGTGGTCCGACTGAGCAGACAGACAGGCGACTGAGCAGACAGACAGGCAACAGAGCAGACAGACGGGCGACTCGGACGACGACTCCGAGTTGGACAACGACGAGTGGTCCGACTGAGGAGACAGACAGGCAATTGAGCAGACAGACAACAGAGCAGACGGGCGACTGAGCAGATGTCTGACTGAGCAGACAGACGGGCGACTGAGCAGACAGGCAACAGAGCAGACGGGCGACTGAGCAGATGTCTGACTGAGCAGACAGACGGGCGACTGAGCAGACAGGCAACAGAGCAGACGGGCGACTCGGACGACGACTCCGAGTTGGACAACGACGAGTGGTCCGACTGAGGAGACAGACAGGCAGCAGAGCAGACAGACAGGCGACTGACGGGCGACTCGGACGACGACTCCGAGTTGGACAACGACGAGTGGTCCGACTGAGCACACAGACAGGCGACTGAGCAGACAGACAACAGAGCAGACGGGCGACTCGGACGACGACTCCGAGTTGGACAATGACGAGTGGTCTGACTGAGCAGACAGACAGGCAACAGAGCAGACAGACGGACGACAGAGCACAGACGGGCGACTCGGACGACGACTCCGAGTTGGACAACGACGAGTGGTCCGACTGAGGAGACAGACAGGCAACAGAGCAGACAGACAACAGAGCAGACGGGCGACTGAGCACAGACGGGCGACTCGGACGACGACTCCGAGTTGGACAACGACGAGTGGTCCGACTGAGGAGACAGACAGGCGACTGAGCAGACAGACAACAGAGCAGACGGGCGACTCGGACGACGACTCCGAGTTGGACAACGACGAGTGGTCCGACTGAGGAGACAGACAGGCGACTGAGCAGACAGACAGGCAACAGAGCAGACAGACGGGCGACTCGGACGACGACTCCGAGTTGGACAACGACGAGTGGTCCAACTGAGGAGACAGACAGGCAACTGAGCAGACAGACAACAGAGCAGACGGGCGACTGAGCACAGACGGGCGACTCGGACGACGACTCCGAGTTGGACAACGACGAGTGGTCCGACTGAGCAGACAGACAGGCGACTGAGCAGACAGACAACAGAGCAGACGGGCGACTCGGACGACGACTCCGAGTTGGACAACGACGAGTGGTCCGACTGAGCAGACAGACAGGCGACTGAGCAGACAGACAGGCAACAGAGCAGACAGACGGGCGACTCGGACGACGACTCCGAGTTGGACAACGACGAGTGGTCCGACTGAGGAGACAGACAGGCAACTGAGCAGACAGACAACAGAGCAGACGGGCGACTGAGCAGATGTCTGACTGAGCAGACAGACGGGCGACTGAGCAGACAGGCAACAGAGCAGACGGGCGACTGAGCAGATGTCTGACTGAGCAGACAGACGGGCGACTGAGCAGACAGGCAACAGAGCAGACGGGCGACTCGGACGACGACTCCGAGTTGGACAACGACGAGTGGTCCGACTGAGGAGACAGACAGGCAGCAGAGCAGACAGACAGGCGACTGACGGGCGACTCGGACGACGACTCCGAGTTGGACAACGACGAGTGGTCTGACTGAGCAGACAGACAGGCGACAGAGCAGACAGACAACAGAGCAGACGGGCGACTCGGACGACGACTCCGAGTTGGACAACGACGAGTGGTCCGACTGAGCAGACAGACAGGCGACTGAGCAGACAGACAACAGAGCAGACGGGCGACTCGGACGACGACTCCGAGTTGGACAACGACGAGTGGTCCGACTGACGGGCGACTCGGACAACGACTCCGAGTTGGACAACGACGAGTGGTCCGACTGAGCACACAGACGTCTGACTGAGCAGACGGACGACAGAGCAGACGGAAGGGCGACTGAGCACAGACGGACGACTGAGCAGACGGGCGACTGAGCACAGACGGAAGGGCGACTGAGCAGACGGGCGACTAACGGACGACGGAGCAGAGACGGACGACTGAGCAGACGGACGACTAACGGACGACTGAGCACAGACGGACGACTGAGCAGACATCTGATTGAGCAGAGACGCTACAGGCGGAGAGAGACAGAGTGAGAGAGAGAGAGAGACAGAGTGAGAGAGATAGAGAGAGAGACAGAGTGAGATAGACAGAGTGAGTGATAGAGAGATAGTGAGAGAGATAGAGTGATAGAGAGATAGAGAGTGATAGAGATAGAGAGTGATAGAGAGATAGAGTGAGAGAGAGAGTGATAGAGAGAGAGAGAGTGAGAGAGACAGAGTGAGAGACAGAGATAGAGAGACAGAGTGAGAGAGAGACAGAGACCGACGGACATGGAGACATGCAGGCAGACACTAACCCTGACCCACCCCCCCCTGTAACCCTCTTGACACTACAGACACGTTTACTTGTCACTTCTTTCGCTAAAGTCACGTAGAGAGACACTACACACAAAGTTGTTGTTGTTGCGATGCTGGAACACATTCCGGGCGTTTTGCTGAGCCCAGATGTCGCCTTAGGCCCAGGCAAGCCAGGCTGTCTGAGGCCTTAGGCCCAGGCAAGCCAGGCTCTAGGCCTTAGGCCCAGGCAAGCCAGGCTGTCTGAGGCCTTAGGCCCAGAGAAGCCAGGCTCTCTCCAGGCCTTAGGCCCAGGCAAGCCAGGCTCTAGGCCTTAGGCCCAGGCAAGCCAGGCTGTCTGCGGCCTTAGGCCCAGGCAAGCCAGGCTCTAGGCCTTAGGCCCAGGCAAGCCAGGCTCTCTCTAGGCCTAGAACAACAAAAGGAACATCGGGTTTACAGGCCGCTGTTTGTTAAAGGCGGAGGTGGCGGCCTCGCCTGCTTGGATTCTCCTCGCTGCCTAAGGCCTAGAGAGCCAGGCTCTCTAGGCCTTAGGCCTGGCTTGGGAGCCTGGTTCCATAGGCCTTAGGCCCAGGACAGCCAGGCTCTCTCAGGCCTTAGGCCCAGGCAAGTCAGGCTCTCTGAGGCCTTAGGCCCAGGCAAGCCAGGCTCTCTTGAGGCCTTGGGCCCAGGCAAGCCAGGCTCTCTCAGGCCTTAGGCCCAGGCAAGCCAGGCTCTCTAGGCCTAGAACAACAAAAGGAACATCGGGTTTCCAGGCCACTGTTAAAGGCAGAGGTGGTGGCCTCGCCTGCCTGGATTCTCGCTGCCTTGGGCCCGGGACAGCCTGGCTCCATAGGCCTTAGGCCTGGCTTGGGAGCCTAGTTCCATAGGCCTTAGGCCTGGCTTGGGAGCCTGGTTCCATAGGCCTTAGGCCCAGGACAGCCAGGCTCTCTCTAGGCCTTAGGCCCAGGCAAGCCAGGCCTTAGGCCCAGGCAAGCCAGGCCTTAGGCCCGGGACAGCCTGGTTACATAGGCCTTAGGCCCAGGACAGCCAGGCGCTCTAGGCCTTAGGCCCAGGCAAGCCAGGCTCTTTAGGCCTTAGGCCCAGGAGAGCCTGGTTCCATAGGCCTTAGGCAAGCCAGGCTCTCTAGGCCTTAGGTCCAGGAAAGCCTGGCTCTCTAGGCCTTAGGCCCAGGAGAGCCAGGCTCTCTAGGCCTTAGGCCCATGAAAGCCTGGCTCTCAGCCTTAAGCCTAGGAAAGCCTGGGTCTCTAGGCCTTAGGCCTAGGAAAGCCTGGCTCTCGACCTAAGGTCTCATCAAAGCCTGGGTCTCTAGGCCTTAAGCCTAGGAAAGCCTGGCTCTCTAGGCCTTAGGCCGAGAGAGCAAGGCTTTCCTAGGCCTAAGGGCTAGAGAGCCAGGCTCTCCTAGGCTTAAGGCTGAGCGAGCCAGGCTTTTATGGGCCTAGAGAGCCTGGCTTTCCTAGGCCTGGCTCTCTCGTCTCGTATTTGCCGTCGAATGTGCCGAGTATCCTCGCATAGGCATCGCTGGTTATGGCCGGGTTTCTATAGGGCCACTTGATGTTATTAACTTGTACTAGTTCACATTGGCGGTGATCGTGTAGCGTTATTGTAACCTTGGGCGTGTGGGGAGTGGCTGGGGCACGCGTACAAACCTACACCCCCCTCTCTGTGTGTGCCACAGTGCCGGCAGCCTTCATAGACGCTGCTACTCGCTACTACTGACAGCCCCTTGCCCCTACAGCCCTGCTAGAGGCTACCTGGGGGAGCTTTGTCACTGTGTGTGTGTCACTACACTTGCCCCTACAGCCCTGCTAGAGGCTACCTGGGGGAGCTTTGTGTGTGTGTCACTACACTTGCCCCTACAGCCTGCTAGAGGCTACCTGGGGGAGCTTTGTCACTGTGTGTGTAACAGCACTTGCCCCTACAGCCTGCTAGAGGCTACCTGGGTGAGCTTTGCCTGTGTTTTGAGTCACTACACTTGCCCCTACAGCCCTGCTAGAGGCTACCTGGGGGAGCTTTGTCTGTGTGTGTCACTACACTTGCCCCTACAGCCTGCTAGAGGCTACCTGGGGGAGCTTTGTAGTTGTAGTAGTGTGTGCTGATTGTCGCGGGCCGTTCGGCGCTTCATTGAGCCCCTCCCTCCTCTCTTAGCAACTGTGAAGTTAGTTAGTTATAAAATAATAATTAATTTAACAAATGTAGCGCCCTGCGCTGTGGTTACCCCTATGGTACAGTGCGGGACAGTAGTTACCTCGGTACAGTGCGGGACAGTAGTTACCTCGGTACAGTGCGAGACAGTAGCTAGCCCCGAGGTACAGTGCGGGACAGTGGTTGCCTCGGTACAGTGCGGGGCGGTTGTTAACCCGACGTACAGTGCGGGACAGTGGTCGCCTCGGTACAGTGCGACGCAGTAGCTAGCCCCGCGGTACAGTGTGGTACAGTAGTTACCTCGATACAGTGCGGTACAGTAGATAGCCCCCGAGGTACAGTGCGGGACAGTAGTTACCTCGGTACAGTGCGATAAGTTGTTTACCCGAGGTACAGTACGGGACGGTGGTTGACCCGAGGTACAGTGTGATACAGTAGTTACCTCGGTACAGTGCGATACAGTAGCTAGCCCCGAGGTACAGTGCGGCACTGTTGTTACCTCGGTACAGTGCGATACAGTAGTTAGCCCGATGTACAGTGCGGTAGTTGCCGAGGTACAGTGCGGAACAGTAGCTAGCCCGTGGTACAGTGCGGGACAGTAGCTAGCCCGTGGTACAGTGCGATACAGTGGCTAGCCCCGAGGTACAGTACGTTAGCTGCGGTTGCCTAGGAAACACCGCGCTCGGGTGGTTAACCTGCTACAGTGCCCTTAGGTGGTTAACCTTCGTACAGTACACTCCGGAACGGGGGGGCGTGGCACAGCGGTTACCATGGTTACCTTGGTACAGTGCGGTGTACAGTGTGGGGCGCGCACTGCGGGGGGCGTTGCTAAAGCACCTGACGAGGTAACCATGGCAACGGGACTGGTAGCCATGGCGATAGACACTGGAAAAGCAACATTTCCATGGCAACGCGTGAACAGATTGGTCACCATGGTAACACGCTGGTTGCCGTGGTTACGTGCTGGGTGTTGCCGCTGGTTGCCATGGTGATGGGTCCGGGTGTTTGATCCGTATCTTGACTGTAGTCCGGCTACAACCACCACGACTACAACCACCACCACAACTACAACCACCACAACTACAACCACCACAACTACAACCACCACAATTACAACCACCACAACTACAACCACCACAATTACAACCACCACAATTACAACAACCACCACAACTACAACCACCACGACTACAACCACCACGACTACAACCACCACAACTACAACCACCACAATTACAACCACCACAATTACAACAACCACCACAATTACAATCACCACCACCACAACTACAACCACCACAATCACCATCACTACAACCACCACAACTACAACCACCACAACTACAATCACCACAATCACCACCACTACAATCACAACTACAACCACCACCTCTACAACCACTACAATCACCACCACTACAACCACCACAATCACCACCACTACAACCACTACAATCACCACCACCACTACAACCACCATCACAACCACCACTACAACCACCACCACTCCTACAACCACCACTACAACCACCACTCCTACAACCACCACCACTACAGCCACCACCACTCCTACAACCACCACTACAACCACCACTCCTACAACCACCACCACTACAGCCACCACCACTCCTACAACCACCACACAACCACTACAACCACCACTACAACCACCACCACTACAACCACCACTACAACCACCATCACAACCACCACTCCTACAACCACCACTACAACCACCATCACAACAAACACCACTCCTACAACCATCACAATAAACACCACTACAACCACCACCACAACCACCACTCTCCGTGTGTCTGTGCTACTGAACACAACCCGCCAGCAGTGGTTGTGATTGCTGTGGTGGTTGTAGTGGTGGTTGTGATTGTAGTGGTGGTTGTAGTGGTGGTTGTGATTGTAGTGGTGGTGGTTGTAGTGGTGGTTGTGATTGTAGTGGTGGTGGTTGTAGTGGTGGTTGTGATTGCAGTGGTGGTGGTTGTGTTGTTGTGATGTGAGTGTAATGGTTGCTACAGGTTATTGTGGTTGTAGTAGTTGTGGTAGTTGTTGTTGTGGTGGTGTCGTTATAATTGTCATAGTTGTGGCGGTGGTTGTAGTGGTCGTGGTGTAGTTGTGGTTGTAGTAGTTGTGGTTGTAGTAGTAGTCGTGATGTAATTGTGGTTGTTGTAGTAGTTGTGGTTGTTGCAGTAGTTGTGGTGTAGTTGTGGTTGTAGTCTACAATAAAAAATAAAATATTAAACGCTCCATTGGCTGTAGTTGTGGTGGTTTACACAGACAAAGCTCCCCCAGGTAGCCTCTAGCAGGCTGTAGGGGCAAGTGCTGTTACACACAGACAAAGCTCCCCCAGGTAGCCTCTAGCAGGGCTGTAGGGGCAAGTGCAGTGTTAGACACACACAGACAAAGCTCCCCCAGGTAGCCTCTAGCAGGGCTGTAGGGGCAAGTGCTGTTACACACACACAGACAAAGCTCCCCCAGGTAGCCTCTAGCAGGGCTGTAGGGGCAAGTGCAGTCACACAGACACAGACAAAGCTACCCCAGGTAGCCTCTAGCAGGCTGTAGGGGCAAGTGCTCTTGGGTGGAGTTGATGGCTGGGGTCGGTGGATGGAGTTGGTGGGTGGAGTAGTGGGTGGGTGGAGTTGGTGGGTGGAGTAGTGGGTGGGTGGAGTAGTGGGTGGGTGGAGTTGGTGGGTGGAGTAGTGGGTGGGTGGAGTAGTGGGTGGGTGGAGTAGTGGGTGGGTAGAGTTGGTGGGTGGAGTAGTGGGTGGAGTTGGTGGAGTAGTGGCTTGGTGGGTGGAGTTGGTGGGATGGATTTGGTGGGTGGAGTAGTGGGTGGAGTTGGTGGGTGGAGTAGTGGGTGGAGTTGGTGGGTGGAGTAGTGGGTGGAGTAGTGGGTGGGTTGGTGGGTGGAGTTGGTGGGTGGGTTGGTGGAGTAGTGGGTAGATTAGTGGGTGGAGTAGTGGCTTGGTGGGTGGAGTTGGTGGGATGGATTTGGTGGGTGGAGTAGTGGGTGGGTGGAGTAGTGGGTGGAGTAGTTGGTGGGTGGAGTAGTGGGTGGAGTTGGTGGGTGGAGTTGGTGGGTGGAGTAGTGGGTGGAGTTGGTTAGTGGAGTTGGTGGGTGGAGTAGTGGGTGGAGTTGGTGGGTGGAGTAGTGGGTGGAGTTGGTGGGTGGAGTAGTGGGTGGAGTAGTGGGTGGAGTAGTAGGTGGAGTTGGTGGGATGGAGTTGGTGGGTGGAGTAGTGGGTGGAGTAGTGGCTGGGTGGGTGGAGTTGGTGGGTGGAGTAGTGGGTGGAGTAGTGGGTGGAGTTGGTGGGTGGAGTAGTGGGTGGAGTAGTGGGTGGAGTCGTGTGTGGAGTTGGTGGGTGGAGTAGTGGGTGGAGTAGTGGGTAGAGTAGTGGCTTGGTGGGTGGAGTAGTGGGTGGAGTAGTGGGTGGAGTTGGTGGGTGGAGTTGGTGAGTGGAGTAGTGGCTTGGTGGGTGGAGTTGGTGGGATGGATTTGGTGGGTGGAGTAGTGGGTGGGTGGAGTAGTGGGTGGAGTAGTGGCTTGGTGGGTGGAGTAGTGGGTGGAGTAGTGGGTTGGTGGGTGGAGTAGTGGGTGGGTGGAGTCGTGGGTGGAGTTGGTGGGTGGGTGGAGTTGGTGGGTGGAGTAGTGGGTGGAGTTGGTGGGTGGAGTTGGCGGGTGGAGTAGTGGGTGGAGTTGGTGGGTGGAGTAGTGGGTGGGTGGAGTAGTGGGTGGAGTAGTGGGTGGGTGGAGTAGTGGGTGGAGTAGTGGGTGGGTGGAGTAGTGGGTGGAGTAGTGGCTTGGTGGGTGGAGTAGTGGGTGGAGTTGGTGGGTGGAGTAGTGGCTTGGTGGGTGGAGTAGTGGGTGGAGTAGTGGGTGGAGTAGTGGGTGGGTTGGTGGGTGGAGTAGTGGGTGGGTGGAGTCGTGGGTGGAGTTGGTGGGTGGGTGGAGTTGGTGGGTGGAGTAGTGGGTGGAGTTGGTGGGTGGAGTTGGTGGGATGGAGTTGGTGGGTGGAGTTGGTAGGTGGAGTAGTGGGTGGAGTTGGTGGGTGGTGTAGTGGGTGGAGTAGTGGGTGGGTTGGTGGGTGGAGTTGGTGGGTGGAGTTGGTGGGTGGGTTGGTGGAGTAGTGGGTGGAGTTGGTGGTTGGAGTAGTGGTTGTGTTGGTGGGATGGAGTTGGTGGGTGGAGTAGGGGGTGGGTGGAGTAGTGGGTGGAGTAGTGGGTGGAGTTGGTGGGTGGAGTAGTGGGTGGAGTAGTGGGTGGAGTAGTGCGTGGAATAGTGGGTGGAGTTGGTGGGTGGAGTAGTGGGTGGAGTAGTGTCTTGGTGGGTGGAGTTGGTGGGTGGAGTTGGTGGGTGGAGTAGTGGGTGGAGTAGTGGGTGGAGTAGTTGGTGGAGTAGTGGCTTGGTGGGTGGAGTTGGTGGGATGGAGTTGGTGGGTGGAGTAGTGGGTGGGTGGAGTAGTGGGTGGAGTAGTGGGTGGAGTAGTGGGTGGAGTTGGTGGGTGGAGTAGTGGGTGGAGTTGGTGGGTGGAGTTGGTGGGTGGAGTAGTGGGTGGAGTTGGTGGGTGGAGTTGGTGGGTGGAGTAGTGGGTGGAGTTGGTGGGTGGAGTAGTGGGTGGAGTTGGTGGGTGGAGTAGTGGGTGGAGTTGGTGGGTGGAGTTGGTGGGTGGAGTAGTGGGTGGAGTTGGTGGGTGGAGTAGTGGGTGGAGTAGTGGCTGGGTGGGTGGAGTTGGTGGGTGGAGTAGTGGGTGGAGTAGTGGGTGGAGTTGGTGAGATGGAGTTGGTGGGTGGAGTAGTGGGTGGAGTAGTGGGTAGAGTAGTGGCTTGGTGGGTGGAGTAGTGGGTAGAGTAGTGGGTGGAGTAGTGGGTGGAGTAGTGGCTTGGTGGGTGGAGTTGGTGGGATGGAGTTGGTGGGTGAAGTAGTGGGTGGAGTTGGTGGGTGGAGTTGGTGAGATGAAGTTGGTGGGTGGAGTAGTGGGTGGAGTAGTGGCTTGGTGGGTGGAGTAGTGGGTGGAGTAGTGGGTGGAGTAGTGGGTGGAGTTGGTGGGTGGAGTTGGTGGGTGGAGTAGTGGGTGGAGTAGTGGGTGGAGTAGTTGGTGGAGTAGTGGCTTGGTGGGTGGAGTAGTGGGTAGAATAGTGGGTGGAGTAGTGGGTGGAGTTGGTGGGTGGAGTTGGTGGGTGGAGTAGTGGGTGGAGTAGTGGGTGGAGTAGTTGGTGGAGTAGTGGGTGGGTTGAGTAGTGGGTGGAGTAGTGGGTGGGTTGGTGGCTGGAGTAGTGGGTGGGTGGAGTCGTGGCTGGAGTTGGTGGGTGGGTGGAGTTGGTGGGTGGAGTAGTGGGTGGAGTTGGCGGGTGGAGTAGTGGGTGGAGTAGTGGGTGGAGTTGGTGGAGTTGGTGGGTGGAGTAGTGGGTGGGTGGAGTAGTGGATGGAGTAGTGGGTGGGTGGAGTTGTGGGTGGAGTAGTGGGTGGAGTAGTGGGTGGGTGGAGTAGTGGCTTGGTGGGTGGAGTAGTGGGTGGAGTAGTGGGTGGAGTAGTGGGTGGAGTAGTGGGTGGGTGGAGTAGTGGGTGGAGTAGTCGCTTGGTGGGTGGAGTTGTGGGTGGAGTAGTGGGTGGAGTAGTGGGTGGGTTGGTGGGTGGAGTAGTGGGTGGGTGGAGTCGTGGGTGGAGTTGGTGGGTGGGTGGAGTTGGTGGGTGGCGTAGTGGGTGGAGTTGGTGGGTGGAGTTGGTGGGATGGAGTTGGTGGGTAGAGTAGTGGGTGGGTGGAGTAGTGGGTGGAGTAGTGGGTGGAGTTCGTGGGTGGAGTAGTGGTTGGAGTTGGTGGGTGGAGTAGTGGGTGGAGTTGGTGGGTGGAGTAGTGGGTGGAGTTGGTGGGTGGAGTAGTGGGTGGAGTTGGTGGGTGGTGTAGTGGGTGGAGTAGTGGGTGGGTTGGTGGGTGGAGTTGGTGGGTGGAGTTGGTGGGTGGGTTGGTTGAGTAGTGGGTGGAGTTGGTGGTTGGAGTAGTGGTTGTGTTGGTGGGTGGAGTTGGTGGGATGGAGTTGGTGGGTGGAGTAGTGGGTGGAGTAGTGCGTGGAATAGTGGGTGGAGTTGGTGGGTGGAGTAGTGGGTGGAGTAGTGTCTTGGTGGGTGGAGTTGGTGGGTGGAGTAGTGGGTGGAGTAGTGGGTGGAGTAGTGGGTGGAGTAGTGGGTAGGTGGAGTAGTGTGTGAAGTAGTGGGTGGAGTAGTGGGTGGAGTAGTGGGTGGAGTAGTGGCTTGGTGGGTGGAGTTGGTGGGATGGATTTGGTGGGTGGAGTAGTGGGTGGAGTAGTGGGTGGAGTAGTGGGTGGAGTAGTGGGTGGGTGGAGTAGTGGGTGAAGTTGGTGGATTAGTGGCTTGGTGGGTGGAGTTTGTGGGATGGAGTTGGTGGGTGGAGTAGTGGGTGGAGTAGTGGGTGGGTAACTTCCCCTATCTGACAGAGACAGTCAGAGGCCTGCGTCATGGCGATGTCTGCGAGTTGCTGCCACGAACTTCTCAGCCTCCTGCTGCTGGTAACATCATCAGCATCATCATCATCAACATCATCATCATCATCAACATCATCAACAACATCACCAACATCATCATTACATCATCATCATCAACATCATCATCATCAACATCATCATCATCAATATCATCATCAACATCATCATCATCACATCATCATCAACATCATCAACATCATCATCATCAACATCATCATCATCAACATCATCATCATCAACATCATCATCACATCATCATCAACATCATCATCATCACATCATCATCATCAACATCATCAACAACATCATCAACATCAGCATCATCACAACATCATCATCAACATCATCATCAACATCATCAACATCATCATCAACATCATCATCAACATCAGCATCATCATCACAACATCATCATCATCATCACAATATCATCATCATCACATCATCATCAGCATCATCATCATCATCACATCATCATCAGCATCATCAGCATCATCATCACAACATCATCATCATTACATCATCAACAGCATCATCATCAACATCATCATCACATCAACATCATCATCATCATTACATCATCATCAGCATCATCATCAACATCATCATCACATCATCACCATCATCATCACATCATCAGCATCAGCAGCAGCATCATCATCATCATTACATCATCATCATCAACATCATCATCATCACATCATCATCATTATCATCATCATTATCATCATCAACATCATCATCAACATCATCATCAACATCATCATCATCAACATCATCATCAGCATCATCATCATTACATCACATCATCAGCATCATCATCAGCATCATCATCAACATCATCACAACATCATCATCATCAGCATCATCATCAACATCATCATCATCAGCATCATCATCAACATCATCATCATCATCATTACATCATCATCATCAACATCATCATCATTACATCAGCATCATCATCATCACATCATCAGCATCATCATCATCATCAACATCATCAACATCATCATCAGCATCATCATCAGCATCATCATCAACATCATCAACATCATCAGCATCATCATCAACATCATCACAACATCATCATCATCAGCATCATCATCAACATCATCAACATCATCATCAACATCATCAACATCATCATCATCAGCATCATCATCAGCATCATCATCAACATCATCAACATCATCATCATCAACATCATCACAACATCATCATCAGCATCATCATCAACATCATCATCAACATCATCATCATCATCAACATCATCAACATCATCATCATCAGCATCATCATCAACATCATCAACATCATCAGCATCATCATCAACATCATCACAACATCATCATCATCAGCATCATCATCAACATCATCATCAGCATCATCATCATCACATCATCAACATCATCATCATCACATCATCATCACAACATCAGCATCATCATCACAACATCATCAGCATCAACATCATTACATCATCATCATCACATCATCATCACAACATCAGCATCATCATCACAACATCATCAGCATCAACATCATTACATCATCATCACATCATCATCATCACATCATCAGCATCATCATCATTACATCATCAACATCATCATCATCACATCATCATCAGCATCATCATCATCACAACATCATCATCATCATTACATCATCAACATCACATCATCATCAGCAGCAGCATCATCATCAGCAGCATCATCAGCATCATCATCAGCATCATCATCACCATCATCATCAGCATCATCATCATCAGCATCATCAGCATCATCATCAGCATCATCAGCATCATCAGCATCATCATCAGCATCATCATCACGTCATCATCAACATCATCATCAGCATCATCAGCATCATCATCATCACGTCATCATCAACATCATCAGCATCATCATCAACATCATCATCATCAGCAACATCATCAACATCAGCATCATCATCACATCATCAGCATCATCATCATCACATCATCATCACGTCATGATCAACATCATCATCAGCATCATCAACATCATCAGCAGCAGCAACATCATCATCAACATCATCATCAGCATCATCAACATCATCAACATCATCATTACATCATCACATCATCATCATCATTACATCATCATCAGCATCACATCATCATCATCACATCAACATCATCATTACATCATCATCAGCATCACATCATCATCATCACATCATCATCAGCATCACATCATCAACATCATCATCAGCATCATCATCAACATCATCATCAACATCATCATCAACATCATCATCATCAACATCATCATCAGCATCATCATCATCATTACATCATCCTCAGCATCATCATCATCACATCATCACCATCATCACTCCTGTTTGATTTGTACTAGGTGCCTCTGTGGATGTGTAGGCTTTGACTTTAACATAGCCATTTCTGTGACCAGTCACAAGCTAATCACTCAGCTATTTCAAGGCTACATTCTATGCTAATTCCTTTGTCAAGGGGTGCCTCTGCGGATGTGTATGCTTTAACTTTAACATAGCTATTTCTGTGACCAGTCACAAGCTAATCACTCAGCCATTTCAATGCTAAATTATATGCTAATTCCTTTGTCAAGGCGCTTTGTTCCTCTCACACAGCTTAAAGGCCGTGATCTGAGCGTGGCTTTTTCACTCCATCGCTGTCCTACCAGACAGTCTCGTCCCTTCACCTGATGAAGGCCGCTTGTGTTGTGGCCGAAACGTCGTGAGAATATTTTTGTGTTATTTTATTTTATCAATTTATTATTTTATTCTCATTCTACGTGACTTTATCGAAAGAAACAAAGAAGATCATCAACATCATCAACATCAACACCACCATCACCACCAGCAACTCCACCACCATCACCGCCAACACCATCACCAACACCACCATCATCACCCTAACCACCACCATCACCACCACCATCATCCCCACCAACATCATCACCACCGTTATCATCCTAACCACCATCATAATCACCAACACCATCACCCACACCACCAATACCCTAACCGCCATCATCAGCACCATCACCACCATCACCATCATCATCACCAACACAACACCATCATAACCAACACCACCATCATTACCATCATCACCCTAACCACCACCATCATCACCACGACCATCATCACCAACACCACCATCACCCACACCACCACCATCACCACCACCATCATCATCACCAACACCACCATCACCACCATCACCACCATCATCACCAACACCACCATCACCACCACCATCATCATCACCAACACCACCATCACCACCATCATCACAAACACCAACATCACTCACACCATCACCACCACCATCAGCACCACCAAAACCACCATCACCCACACCACCATCACCCTAATCACCATCATCACCACCACCATCACCACCATCACCCAAACCACCATCATCATCACCACCGTCATAACCCTAACCACGACCATCATCACCAACACCAACATCACCATCATCATCAACAACACCACCACCATCATAACCACCAACACCACCATTATCACCACCATCAACCTAACCACCACCATCATCACCAACACCATCATCACCACGACCACCATTACCCTAACCACCATTATCAGCATCATCATCATCACCAACACAACCACCATCATAACCACCAACACCACCATCATCACCACCATCATCACCCAAACCACCATTGCCATCACCACCATCACCATCATAATCAACAACACCACCACCATCATAACCACCAACACCACCATCATCACCACCACCATCACCACCATCATCACCCTAACCACCACCATCATCACCAACACCATCATTATCACCACCATCATCACCCTAACCACCATCACCCTAACCACCACCATCATCACCAACACAACCACCATCATCACCACCATCATCACCACCACCACCATCACCACCACCACCATCACCACCACCACCATCACCACCACCACCACCATCACCACCACCACCACCATCACCACAACCACCACCACCATCACCACCACCATCACCACCACCACCATCACCACCACCACCATCACCACCACCATCACCACCACCACCATCACCACCACCACCACCAACACCACCATCATCACCATCACCACCACCATCATCACCACCATCATCACCACCATCACCACCACCACCATCACCACCACCACCATCACCACCACCATCACCACCACCATCACCACCACCACCATCACCACAACCACCACCACCACCATCACCACCACCATCACCACCACCACCATCACCACCACCACCATCACCACCACCACCATCACCACCACCATCACCACCATCACCAGCACCACCACCACCAACACCACCATCATCACCATCACCACCACCATCATCACCATCACCACCATCATCACCACCATCACCACCACCACCATCACCACCACCACCATCACCACCACCATCACCATCATCACCAACATCACCACCATCACCACCACCATCACCACCACCACCACCATCACCACCACCACCACCACCATCATCACCACCACCACCATCACCACCACCACCATCACCACCACCACCACCATCACCACCACCACCATCACCACCACCACCACCACCACCATCATCACCACCACCACCACCATCACCACCACCACCACCATCACCACCACCATCATCACCACCACCACCACCATCACCACCACCACCACCACCATCATCACCACCACCACCATCACCACCACCACCATCACCACCACCACCACCATCACCACCATCACCATCACCACCACCATCACCACCACCATCACCACCACCACCATCACCACCACCACCACCACCATCACCACCACCATCACCACCACCACCACCATCAGCACCACCATCACCATCACCACCACCATCACCACCATCACCATCACCACCACCATCACCACCACCACCACCATCACCACCACCACCATCACCACCACCATCACCACCACCACCACCATCACCACCATCACCACCACCACCATCACCACCACCATCACCACCACCACCATCACCACCATCACCACCACCACCACCATCACCACCACCACCACCACAACCACCATCACCACCACCATCACCATCACCACCATCACTACCACCAACACCATCACCACCACCATCACCACCATCACCACCACCATCACCACCATCATCACCACCACCATCACCACCACCACCATCACCACCACCACCACCATCATCACCACCACCATCACCACCATCACCACCACCATCACCACCACCATCACCACCACCACCATCACCACCACCATCACCACCATCATCACCATCACCACCACCATCACCACCATCACCACCACCACCATCACCACCACCATCACCACCACCACCATCACCACCATCACCACCACCACCACCATCACCACCACCACCACCACAACCACCATCACCACCACCATCACCATCACCACCATCACTACCACCAACACCATCACCACCACCATCACCACCATCACCACCACCATCACCACCACCACCACAACCACCATCACCACCACCATCACCATCACCACCATCACTACCACCACCACCAACACCATCACCACCACCACCACCATCACCACCACCATCACCACCATCACCACCACCATCACCACCATCACCACCACCACCATCATCACCACCACCACCATCACCACCACCACCATCACCACCACCACCACCATCACCACCATCACCACCACCACCACCATCACCACCACCACCATCACCACCACCATCACCACCACCACCACCATCACCACCACCATCACCACCACCACCACCACCAGACTGACTTCCTTTCACGTGTCCGGGAAGTGAAAGTTTCAGTCTGAGCGGGTGGCTGGGTGTGCGGTAAACATCGCCAGCACTGGGGGAGAGACAAAGGCGGCCGGGCGTCGTGGTTGTCGTGGTTGTGGTGGTGGTTGTGATGGAGGTGGTTGTGGTGGTGGTGGTTGTGATGGAGGTGGTTGTGGTGGTGGTGGTAGTTGTGGTGGTGGTTGTGGTGGTGCTGGTGGCCACCCACCCCCTCTGTGTGCCACAGTGCCCCCAGTAGCTTTCATAGACGCTGCTGCTGGTGCTACTAAGACAGCACTTGCCCCTACAGCCCGTCTAGAGGCTACCTGGGGGAGCTTTGTCTGTGTGTGTAATAGCACTTGCCCCTACAGCCTGCTAGAGGCTACACGGGGGAGCTTTGTCTGTGTGTGTAACAGCACTTGCCCATACAGCCTGCTAGAGGCTACCTGGGGGACCTTTGTCTGTGTAACAGCACTTGCCCCTACAGCCTGCTAGAGGCTACCTGGGGGAGCTTTGTCTGTGTGTGTAACAGCACTTGCCCCTACAGCCTGCCAGAGGCTACCTGGGGGAGCTTTGTCGTTGTAAGTAGATGAGTGAGTGAGTGACTAAGTAAGTGAGTGACTGAGTGAGTGACTGAGTGAGTAAGTGACTGAGTGAGTTAGTGAGTGACTGAGTGAGTGGCTGACTGACTGAGTGAGTGACTGAGTCACTGAGTGAGTGACTGAGTGAGTGGGTGAGTGACTGAGTAAGTGAGTGACTGAGTGAGTGACTGAGTGAGTAAGTGACTGAGTGAGTTAGTGAGTGACTGAGTGAGTGGCTGACTGACTGAGTGAGTGACTGCGTGAGTGACTGAGTGGGTGACTGAGTGACTGAGTGAGTGACTGAGTGAGTAAGTGAGTGAGTGACTGAGTGAGTGACTGAGTGAGTGGGTAAGTGACTGAATGAGTGACTGAGTGAGTGACTGAGTGAGTGGGTGAGTGAGTGAGTGACTGAGTGAGTGACTGAGTGAGTAAGTGACTGAGTGAGTGAGTGAGAGACTGACTTAGTGAGTGAGTGACTGAGTGAGTGAATAACTGAGTGAGTGAGTCACTGAGTGAGTGGGTGAGTGAGTGATTGAGTGAGTGAGTGACTGAGTGAGTGAGTGACTGAGTGTGTGACTGAGTAAGTGAGTGAGTGACTGAGTGAGTGAGTGAGTGATTGAGTGAGTGACTGACTGACTCATTGACTGCGTGAGTGACTGAGTGACTGAGTGACTGAGTGAGTGACTGAGTGAGTGATTGACTGATTGAGTGCATAAGTGACTGACTGACTGAGTGAGTGGGTGAGTGACTGAGAGAGTGACTGACTGACTGAGTGAGTGGGTGAGTGAGTGACTGACTGAATGACTGAGTGAGTGAGTGAATGAGTGATTGAGTGAGTGACTAACTGACTGATTGACTGAGTGCGTGACGGAGTGACTGACTGACTGAGTGAGTGACTGAGTGAGTGAGTGAGTGACTGAGTGACTGACTGACTGAGTGACTGAGTGAGTGAGTGACTGAGTGAGTGAATGACTGACTGAGTGATTGAGTGAGTGACTGACTGACTGAGTGAGGGACTGAGTGAGTGACTGAGCGAGTGAGTGACTGCGTGACTGACTGACTGAGTTACTGAGTGAGTGAGTGACTGGATGACTGAGTGAGTGACTGAGTGAGTGAGTGACTGAGTGACTGACTGAGTGAGTGAGTGGTTGAGTGGCTGAGTGAGTGACTGACTGACTGATTGACTTCGTGACTAACTGAGTGACTGACTGACTGAGTGACTGATTGAGTGACTGAGTGAGTGACTGAGTGAGTGACTGACTGAGTGAGTGACTGACTGAGTGATTGAGTGAGTGTCTGAGTGAGTGACTGAGTGAGTGACTGACTGAGTGACTGAGTGAGTGAGTGACTGAGTTAGTGACTGACTGAGTGAGTGACTGAGTGAGTGAGTGAAAGAGTGAGTAACTGAGTGAGTGAGTGAGTGACTGAGTGACTGAGTGAGTGACTGACTGACTGAGTGAGTGACTGAGTGAGTGACTGACTGGCTGAGTGACTGACAGAGTGACTGAGTGAGTGAGTGAAAGAGTGAGTGATTGAGTGAGTGACTGAGTGACTGAGTGAGTAACTGACTGACTGAGTGAGTGACTGAGTGAGTGAGTGAGTGACTGAGTGACTGACTGAGTGAGTGAGTGAATGAGTGACTGAGTGAGTGACTGACTGAGTGAGTGACTGACTGAGTGAATGAGTGAGTGACTGACTGAGTGACTGAGTGAGTGAGTGTATGAGTGAGGGAGTGACTGAGTGAGTTAGTGAATGAGTAAGTGACTGAGTGACTGAGTGAGTGACTGACTGAGTGAGTAACTGATTGACTGACTGAGTGAGTGAGTGACTGAGTGAGTGAGTGAATGAGTGAGTGAGTGAATGAGTGAGTGAGTTACTGAGTGAGTGAGTGACTGAGGGAGTGACTGAGTGACTGACTGAGTGACTGAGTGACTGACTGTGTGAGTGACTGACTGAGTGAGTGACTGACTGAGTGAGTGACTGAATGAGTGACTGACTGAGTGGGTGACTGAGTGAGTGACTGACTGAGTGAGTGACTGACTGACTGAGTGACTGAGTGACTGAGTGACTGAGTGAGTGAGTGGGTGATTGGGTGAATAAGTGACTGAGTGAGTGAGTTACTGAGTGAGTGACTGAGTGACTGACTGAGTGACTGAGTGACTGACTGTGTGAGTGACTGACTGAGTGAGTGACTGACTGAGTGAGTGACTGAATGAGTGACTGACTGAGTGGGTGACTGAGTGAGTGAATGACTGACTGAGTGACTGAGTGACTGAGTGAGTGAGTGGGTGATTGGGTGAATAAGTGACTGAGTGAGTGAGTTACTGAGTGAGTGACTGACTGAGTGAGTGAGTGTATGAGTGAGTGAAATACTGAGTGAGTGAGTGACTGAGGGAGTGACTGAGTGACTGAGTGAGTGACTGAGTGACTGACTGAGTGACTGACTAAGTGACTCAGTGACTGACTGAGTGACTGTGTGAGTGACTGACTGACTGAGTGACTGACTGACTGAGTGACTGACTGAGTGAGTGACTGACTGAGTGACTAACTGAGTGGGTGACTGAGTGAGTGACTGACTGAGTGAGTGACTGACTGAGTGAGTGACTGAGTGACTGACTGATTGAGTGACTGACTGAGTGACTGACTGACTGAGTGACTGAGTGAGTGACTGACTGAGTGACTGACTGACTGAGTGAGTGACTGAGTGACTGACTGAGTGACTGACTGATTGACTGAGTGAATAACTGAGTGACTGACTGACTGAGTGACTGACTGAGTGAGTGACTGTATGAGTGACTGTGTGAGTGACTGACTGACTGAGTGACTAACTGACTGAGTGAGTGACTGACTGAGTGACTGAGTGAGTAAGTGTATGAGTGACTGACTGAGTGAGTGAGTGACTGACTGACTGAGTGACTGACTGAGTGACTGACTGATTAACTGACTGAGTGACTGACTGAGTGACTGACTGAGTGACTGACTGAGTGCCTGAGTGAGTGACCGACTGAGTGACTATGTGTGTGTCTAGGCAGCCTGGCTGGCTGTCAATGTCTACCTGTTCACCAGCTCCTTCCAACACTTCAAATACCACGAAGCATTTGTCTACTCACGAGTTCTTGTCGGGGTGAGTCCATCACCAAAATCACCAACAACACCATCATCATTACCAACAACATCACCAACATCACTACCATCATCACTAACATCACCAACATCACCATCATCATCAACAACATCATCATCATCATCACCAACATCACCAACAACATCACTAACATCACCAACATCACCAACACCATCACCAACATCACCAACATCACCACTATCACTAACATCACTAACATCACCAACAACATCACCAACATCACCAACATCACTAACATCACCACCATCACTAACATCATCACCATCAACATCACCAACATCACCAACAACATTACCAACATCACTACCATCATCACTAACATCACTAACATTACCAACATCACCACTATCACTAACATCACTAACATCACCAACAACATCACCATCAACATCACCAACATCACTAACATCACCACCATCACTAATATCATCACCATCAACATCACCAACATCACCAACAACATTACCAACATCACTACCATCATCACTAACATCACTAACATCACTAACATCACCAACATCACCAACAACATTACCAACATCATGACCAACACCACCAACAACATCACCATCAACACCATCATCACTAACATCACCAACACCATCACCAACATCACCAACATCACCAACAACATCATCATCACTAACATCACTAACATCACCATCATCACCAACATCACCAACATCACCAACAACATCACCATCATCAATAACATCACTAACATCACCATCATCACCAACATCACCAACATCACCAACAACATCACCATCATCAATAACATCACTAACATCACCATCATCACTAACATCACCATCATCACTAACATCACTAACATCATCACTAACATCACCACCACCACAATCACCATCATCACCAACATCACCATCATCATCACCAACATCACCAACAACATCAACAACATCACCATCATCATCACTAACATCACCAACAACATCACCATCATCATCACTAACATCACCATCACCAACATCACCAACAACATCACCAACAACATCACCAACAACATCACTAACATCACCATCACCAACAACATCACCATCATCATCACTAACATCACCATCACCAACATCACCAACATCACTAACATCACTAACATCACTAATATCACCACCATCACTACCATCATCACTAACATCACCATCATCACCAACATCACCAACATCACCAACAACATCACCATCAACATCACCAACATCGCCAACATCACTAACATCACCATCATCACTAACATCACCACCATCACCAACATCACCATCATCACTAACATCACTAACATCACCAACATCACCACCATCACTACCATCATCACTAACATCACCACCATCACCAACATCACCACCATCACTAACATCACCATCATCACCATCATCATCAATATCACCATCACTAACATCACCATCACCAACATCACCAACATCACCACCATCACTAACATCACCAACATCACCAACAACATTACCATCATCACCATCAACATCACCAACATCACCATCATCATCACCATCATCATCACCATCACCACCATCACTACCAACATCACTACCAACATCACTAACATCACCATCATCACCAACATCACCAACAAGATCACTAACATCATCATCATCACCATCAACATCACCACCAACATCACCATCATCACCAGCAACATCACCAACATCACTAACATCACTAACATAACCATCATCACTAACATCACCATCATCACCATCAACATCATCACCACCAACATCACTACCATAATCGCTAACATCACCATCATCATCAACATCACTAACATCACCATCATCACCATCATCACCAACATCACCACCAACATCACCATCATCATCAACATCACTAACATCACCAACATCACCACCATCACTAACATCACCAACATCACCAACAACATTACCATCATCATCAACATCACTAACATCACCACCATCACTAACATCACTAACATCACCATCATTACCATCATCACCATCACCACCATCACTACCAACATCACCACCAACATCACTAACATCACTATCATCACCAACATCACCAACAACATCACTAACATCATCATCATCACCATCAACATCACCACCAACATCACCATCATCACCAGCAACATCACCAACATCACTAACATCACTAACATAACCATCATCACTAACACAACCAACATCACCATCATCACCAGCAACATCACCACCAACATCACTAACATCACCAACATCACCATCATCACCACCATCAACATCACCACCAACATCACTAACATCACCAACATCACCATCATCACCATCATCACCAACATCACCACCAACATCACCATCATCATCAACATCACTAACATCACCAACATCACCACCATCACTAACATCACCAACATCACCAACAACATTACCATCATCATCAACATCACTAACATCACCACCATCACTAACATCACTAACATCACCATCATTACCATCATCACCATCACCACCATCACTACCAACATCACCACCAACATCACTAACATCACTATCATCACCAACATCACCAACAACATCACTAACATCATCATCATCACCATCAACATCACCACCAACATCACCATCATCACCAGCAACATCACCAACATCACTAACATCACTAACATAACCATCATCACTAACACAACCAACATCACCATCATCACCAGCAACATCACCACCAACATCACTAACATCACCAACATCACCATCATCACCACCATCAACATCACCACCAACATCACTAACATCACTAACATCACCACCACCAACATCACCATCATCATCAACATCACCAGCAACATCACTAACATCAACATCATCACCAGCAACATCACCAACATCACCACCAACATCACCACCACCATCACCATCATCACCACCACCACCACCAACATCACTAACATCACCACCATCACCACCATCACCACCACTACCACCATCACCACCACTACCATCACCACCATCACCACCATCACCATCACCACCATCACCACCACCATCACCACCACCATCCCCACCATCACCACCACCATCACCACCACCACCACCATCACCACCACCATCACCACCACCATCACCACCACCACCATCACCACCATCACCACCACCATCACCACCATCACCACCATCACCACCACCATCACCACCACCACCATCACCACCACCACCATCACCACCATCACCACCATTACCACCACCACCATTACCACCATCACCACCACCACCACCATCACCACCACCACCACCATCACCATCACCACCACCATCACAACCATCACCACCACCATCACCATCACCACCACCATCAC
>NW_022638429.1:0-32023 GCF_010993605.1 Petromyzon marinus
TCAGTCCGCCCACTCGTGACCCCGACAGCAACGCGCCGCCCGCCCAGACTCGCACCAACAAGCGCCAGCAGCAGCAGGCGGCGATCGACACGATGGGCGCCAACCCACCGGGCAAACGCGAGCCCCGGGGGGCGACGACGCCCTCCGGTCAGCCGTCGATCCTCGGCTTCTTTGCCAAGGCGAGCCCCGCCCCCCAGGCAGTGAATTTAACGTGTTTATGTAATTTTTCTACTTTTTACGAAACTTAGTGTCCCGAGTAGTTCTCGACGAGGCCAATCAATTGACGCTAGTTGTGTTGTCGGTAAGGCAAGACTCGTGTCGCTACGCGGTTTTTCCCACCCCGGGGCAGTGATGGGACCCCGGGGTCCCGCCAATTGCTTCAATTGTTCTTCTTCATAGCACGTGAAGTCAACACGTGCGTCAACAACATTGCCGCAGCACCCCCTGCTGGACTAAACACGCTACTGTGCCGTGGAGACAATACGCATCAGACGGCCACAAGCGAGTGGTGTCAAGTGTGATCATGATGATTAACACATTCCTGCGGAGGGAGCTGGTAGGAACGTTGGGTTGCTCGTTCAATGGCCAGGGTCAACAGCGGCACCACATGGTGTATTCCGCAAATATGCCCGACTGTGAGGGCGGGCACAAGCCGTAGAGTAGGTTAAACGTTGAGTTTTATAAGGGCACCACGGGATGACCAGCCCCTCCCCACCCAGCCCCACCCCTCCCGCCCACCACCCAGCTCCACCCTCCCCACCAAAGTCCCTCCCCACCCTCCCCACTCAGCCCCTCCCCACCCAGCCCCTCCCCACCCTCCCCTCTACACCCAGCCCCACCCCTCCCATTTTGTGATGCACGACAGACGGACGGACACAATAATCCCCTGTGGGCTGGTGTAACCAGGAGGTTCCTACCAGTATGAGGCTTGTTTACCCAGGAAAGCCTCACTGCAGGCGCGACACGTCCATGTAGGCTATCTAGGCGGTCGTCTAGGGCGCCAAGTTAAGTGGGGTGCCAAATTCGAGGGAAAAAAACTAATTTATTTGTCAAGATTTCTGACCGATGGACAAACCGAATAATTATGCCTCTTTAAAAAAAATACAAAAATAAAACATTAAACGGAAAATAGGGGCAAAATGTTTCCCTTTACCAAAAAACTCAGCCTCGATCTGCCCCTGGGGTTTGGGGGCGCCGATTGCTGGCAGCAGCGGGTCCAGGGCCACCGCTGCCTCACTGAGTGAGCCTCGTGACTCTTTTTCAGGAGGGTCCTGCCAGTTTTCACAGTAGGTGGGTGGCTATGTATAATCCCAATTGAGTAATGTGTACTTTATATCAGAATACATTACAGTACAGTATACCATTTTGCGTGAAAACTCGGACCCATTATCTTGAAGTTATCGGGGGTGTGGCGTCTTTGCTTATTAGCATCTTTAGTATCTTGCGATTCACCAACGTTGGTTGGGGCAAGCCTGACTGCTGATGAGACGCTGAATGTCGAAGCGAGCCCATCGTTTGCTTTGTCTTGAACTAATAGGGCATGGCACCTCCTCGACGCCCACGGCAAGGGAGTTTCACAACATCGAAGTGCGGTGATCCACCGACCCTCGCTGCTGCCTCCACAGTGCAGCAGCCACGTGCAGCAGCGTAGCCGCCAGCACCCAGCTTTTGTTGTGTGCGTGTGTACACAGGAGACGGTAAAAACAACGAGGCATGAGCAAATAATAAATGAAATGGTAAATTCTGAATCGTGACGAATTAAATTACTGGTGGGATACATAACTGCGTCCCTACGAACCATCCGCCAGCAGCAGGTCTAGCGATGTTTTCAATCTCAGATAATTCTAATGTTTTACATTTCCATGCATTCGTTTTCCTTCTTCAGTACGCAGATGTTGATACATTAATCCAGAGATCATTGTCATTGTCTTCCTCGTCCAAGTATTAGCTGCACTCATTTGATATGTCGGTGTGTCTGAGCCATACGTCACAGCAGTTGATAGATGCACCGTTTGTTAACGTGATTCCCTGAGCACATAGCTATGTTGATATTCAGAAGCACTCCGATCTAACGTCCTCCCCCTCTCTTATATCCTGTCTATGATCCCGGTATGCCTTCAATAACTCCCCTAGGTATACATATGAGCATGCATATTCTAGTTCCTCTAACATTGATTCCACAGGGAGCTACAATTACTTTATAATATTTTTCCACGGAAACTTTCACCACTCTACATGGTCAATAGGCCTGATTAGGTACGTCTTCATGCTAAGTATATGGTACAGTATTTACATGAGGTGGATGTGACTGTGATTCTCGTATTGTAAAATGTTTTAGCACTTAAGTCAGGACTGGACTTAGGAATGGACGATCGGGGCGGCTACTCATGGTCGAAAATTTGTAATGAAAATAATGAGGGCATCGCCATGGGCAAATAGGGGTAGAGAGAAAGACACGGAGAGAAACACACACAGCGAAAGATAGACACAGAAATAGGCAGTGAGAGACGTAGGAATAAAGTGAGAAACAAACACAACAACAACCGCCATTCGCCACTAAGTGGCAGTGACATCACCATGACGCTTGTGCCAGGCTATGTGCACCTTGAGGTCACGTGAAGTGTCGAAAACCCGCTGGCAGGAGGTCACGGGGCAGACCTAGATGCCACGGGTCTGCTGACTGAGACTACTGGCTGATGCACCACCTGTGCCCCCTACTGTGTCAACTTGCTGTGCTTTAGCCACCCGGCACTCCGCTCGTTGTTGTGAGCGTCGCTCCTCCGCCGTCTGTTGTTGTTGGAGGGTGACTGCCTCCAACTGCCCAGTAGCAGCGTCCTTCACGAGCCTCCTCCACCGAGGCCGATCTTGACACCGCTGGTACAAGTCATCGGCAAGTCCACATCCTCATGTAGCACATCAATCCATCTCTTCTCTAGCCCGTCCGCGCCCGTTTCACCACCTAGATCCGGCTGAACAAAAGCTGTTTAGGCATGCGGTGGCTGGGCATGCGGGCTACATGATCCAGCCAACGAAGCCTTGCCTGCCGGAGGAGCTCACCAATGGGACTTTGTCCACATCTTTCAACGATTTGTGAGCTCCTCACACAATCTAGCCTGGTTAAACCCAGGATGGATCGTAGGCAGGCCAGCATAAATGTTTCTAACCGGCGACGATGTTCCATTAGGGGGGTCCACGTTTTGCAAGCGTAGAGAAGGGAGGGAATGACCGTGGCCGAGAAGACCTGAGGCTTTGTGCGGAGTGAAAGACCAGGTAGCTTCCACACAGCGTTACGCAACCAATGAAAATATAATGCCGCTTGACTGATTCGGAGTGAGACCTCTGCTGTTAAAGCGGAGCCGGTCATGAGCACATTGCCAAGGTATGGGAAGCTCTCCACTCTCTCCACAACTACCCTATCACCAATTTGGAGTTGTGGGTGTGGAGTGTCCGATGGTACAAATACCCAGGCAGGTGCTTAGTTTTGTTGGGGCTGATGGTAACGCCCCACCTCTTGGTGGCAAGCTCCAGGTTCAGCAGCAGAGCCTCCAACTCCTCCTCTGAGTGAGCAGCAATTACCCAGGCATCGATCAGCCTCCCATTGTATCCGTACCAAATGGAGATTCCTCCGGTACAGCTATTGAAGGCTTCACGAACCACGAGGTCAAAATAGATGTTAAATAATGTGGGAGCCAGAGGACATCCCTGTCGCACCCCAAGGTGTGCAGGGAATAGCTCTGACTCCCAGCCACGTAGTTTTACCCAGGCCCGCTCACCATCATGAAGGTCCTTAATGATCGTGAGCAGAGGGACAGGGACTCCGAAAGCATGAAGGACAACCCAGAGCCCAGGCCTACAAACACACACAAAGAGACAGACACAGAGAAAAACCATCATGCAGACTCCGGTCATCCTCACAGTGGCTTTTGGCTGGCCATAGAACAAAGATGGCCACCGCATCACGTGTTTTCTGATGCAGTTTTACGGCCGTCTGGAACGCTGTCCCGATATTAGGAAGCCACTGGAGCTATGCAATTTTAAATATAGATTGAAAACTAATTTCTTTATAACTTATTTTTGTGTTTAGTAGGCTGTCTTTCCCCCGCACCTCCGATTAGCACGGTTGGCAATGTACGGAACGTAAGAACTTCCACAGATATATAGAGACAGACACAGAGATAGAGAGGGACATTCAAAAAAAGCAGTGCAGAGAGAGACACGAAACATTAATACAGAGACATAGGGAGAGAGAGACAGACACAGAGAGATACACAGACTGAGATAGAAACAGATAGAGAGACAGAGACATAAAGAGAGATGCAGAGAGAGGGACAGTGACATACAAGTTTTGTGGCCCGAACTAACCACACGGAGACGTCTGCTGGAGGCAACGCGTTTATTGTAATAACTCTTAACACTCTGTTAAGACTACTCTGTTAAACACTACTCTGTTAAACACTACTGTAACACCCGATAGCCTAAGGGAGAGACAGCCTCCCTTTTAGCGTGTCCTACACACGCCGGGCTTCGCTACACGCCGGTCCCTTGCGACGGCGGCTAGGGGAAGACTGGACCGACCGACCCACCCCGGGGTACGGGACTCGCCCTGGTCCGCTGCAACCCCGGCTCTAGCGAGAGCCTCGGGGAGGGTCCCCGGGTGCTGGTCCAGTCTTCAGGTCTTCAGATGTCTTCAAGCTTGAGTTGGCGAACACTCCCTGGCCCGTCCCGAGGGCCGGCCTTTTATCCCCAGGTCGAGGTCACCCCTCCCCTCATGATCCCCCCTACAGAACCTTCTAGAAGGTCTTAGTAGGTCTTAATTCTTAAGGGGTTTTAGGAAGTGGTGGGGGTCCCCATCCCCCTCAGCCCCCAGCCCCTGGGGGGTCTGGGGTGTCAACCTCCGGTCACGGAGGGGCGGGGGTTTGACCTTCGGTCAACCCCTACACACCTCGCTCTCTCTCGGCTGCCCCCTGTCGGTCCATGGGCGTGGTGGCAGCTCAGCTGCCTACAGCGCCTTATTATGGCGCATTAAAGTAATTATTATGGCGCATTAAAGTAATGATCAGCCACAGCAGAAGTATTGGTCCTGCCGTGTTTCAGATCTGCCTTATGTTCACGAACACGGCCCGAGACATGTCGTTTGGTTTCCCCAATGTAACTGCTGCCGCAGATACAGCTTAGTTTGTAGACGCCGCGATATTGCATGTCAGGAATTTTGTCCTTCACAGATGGGATCAGGTCACGAATTTTATGTACTGTGTTATATCGGACCTGGATCTTGTATTTCTTCATGATTTTATAAATATTTGTGGTTACCCCTGCTATGTATGGCAGGGTGATGGTTTTGATTGGATCCTCAGATGGCTCCTTCCTCACGCTTGGGGTGAAGGCTTTGCGGATTGTTTAATCAGAATATCCATTCGCCTTGAGAGCTTGGTGTACGTGTTTTACTTCACTGGTTAGGTGTTCATGGTCGGAGATACACTGAGCTCTATGTGTAGCGTTTTGATGAGGGGATTCTTCTGGGATGGATGGTGGTGGGAATCAGGTTTTAGGTAGGCGTCAGTATGGGTTACTTTCCTGTAGACAGAGTGGCTCATTGAGCCATCTGGTCTCTTTTTGATTAAGACATCCAAGAAAGTTAGCATGCCATCCTTTTCTACCTCCCTGGTGAATTTGATGGCTGGGTGTATGGAATTGATGTAGTTGAGCCGGTCGGCCATTTGGCCAGATGACAAACGTGTCATCCACGTACCTCTTCCACAAGGACAGGTGTAGAGTGGATGCCTGGATGGCGTCGGTCTCAGATATTTCCATGAAAATATTGGCCACAACCGGAGATAAGGGAGAACCCATTGGGTGCCTTCATTTTTTTTTTGTAAAATGATGGTGAATATGTATGTCTTAGCATTTGCTATTAAAATATGAAATAATTATTCTTTATTAGATTAAGTAATTATTTTTTATTAGATATTAAATAATGTGGGATCTCTAGAACATCCCTGTCGCACATACAGAGGAAAAAAAAGCATTTGATCCCCTGCTGATTTTGTACGTTTGCCCACTGACAAATACATGATCAGTCTATAATTTTAATGGTAGGTTTATTTGAACAGTGAGAGACAGAATAACAACAAAAAAATCCAGAAAAACGCATGTCAAAAATGTTATAAATTGATTTGCATTTTAATAAGGGATATAAGTATTTGAGCCCTCTGCAAAACATGACTTAGTACTTGGTGGCAAAACCCTTGTTGGCAATCACAGAGGTCAGACGTTTCTTGAAGTTGGCCACCAGGTTTGCACACATCTCAAGAGGGATTTTGTCCCACTCCTCTTTGCAGATCTTCTCCAAGTCATTAAGGTTTCGAGGCTGACGTTTGGCAACTCGAACCTTCCCCATCCACGACCCATTTTCAATGCCCTGGCTGAGGGAAGGAGGTTCTCACCCAAGATTTGACGGTACATGGTCCCCACCATTGTCCCTTTGATACGGTGAAGTTGTCCTGTCCCCTTAGCAGAAAAACACCCCCAAAAATAATGTTTTTACCTCCATGTTTGACGGTGGGCATGGTGTTCTTGGGGTCATAGGCAGCATTCCTCCTCCTCCAAACACGGCGAGTTGAGTTGATGCCAAAGAGCTCCATTTTGGTCTCATCTGACCACAACACTTTGACCCAGTTGTCCTCTGAATCATTCAGATGTTCATTGGCAAACTTCAGACGGGCATATATATGTGCTTTCTTGAGCAGGGGGACCTTGCGGGTGCTGTAGGATTTCAGTCCTTCACGCCATAGTGTGTTACCATTTGTTTTCTTGATGACTATGGTCCCAGCTGCCTTGAGATCATTGACAAGATCCTCCTGTGTAGTTCTGGGCTGATTCCTCACCGTTCTCATGATCATTGCAACTCCACGAGGTGAGATCTTGCATGGAACCCCAGGCCGAGGGAGATTGACAGTTCATTTGTGTTTCTTCCTTTTGCGAATAATCGCACCAACTGTTGTCACCTTCTCACCAAGCTGCTTGGCAATGGTCTTGTAGCCCATTCCAGCCTTGTGTAGGTCTACAATCTTGTCCCTGACATCCTTGCAGAGCTCTTTGGTCTTGGCCATGGTGGAGAGTTTGGAATCTGATTGATTGATTGCTTGTGGACAGGTGTCTTTTATAGAGGTAACAAGCTGAGATTAGGAGCACTCCCTGTAAGAGTGTGCTCCTAATCTCAGCTCGTTACCTATATAAAATACACCTGGGAGCCAGAAATATTTCAGATTGAGACGGGGTCAAATACTTATTTCCCTCATTAAAATGCAAATCAATTTATAACATTTTTGACATGCGTTTTTCTGGATTTTTGTTGATGTTATTGTCTCTCACTGTTCAAATCAACCTACCATTAAAATTATAGACTAATAATTTCTTTGTCAGTGGGCAAACGTACAAAATCAGCAGGGGAACAAATACTTTTTTCCCTCACTTTTATATATACGCTCACACGTACACTCAACACACACTCTCAGTGGTGATGTTAGGACTCATCACAGCTGGCTCCGCCAAACCAAAGAGTTTTGGTGGTTCGTTTCGCCAGTGCGAGTCGGCGTTTTCAAGCTGTTACTGTAAGTTTTTTTCTCATGGAATGTGTTATCTCCGTGTTGTCATAAGTGGGGCTTTCGTCCACTGAGTGTCAACTTACAAATGAGTTGGATCAATGAACGGGCCTCAGGCACGCAGCCTGTTCGTGAAGCGGGGACTGGCCGTAAAGTGTTATGACGGCGAGTTGAAAAATAACGTAGCTTTTTTGCAGCACAGGATTATTAATTATTTCATGGATAGGGTCTCACCTTTATTTATCGGAAGTTTGTATCTTCACGTTTACAGGGCATGCATACGTGACGTAACACTCAGCAAGCAGCCACTCAGCCTGTGCGATGGCGCCAAGTATAACATTGTTAATGAGCCCCGTTGCAAGAGGTCAATTTGCCTCTTGCCTGTGAGCTGCTGGTGTCAAATATTTTACCGTGTTTAACCCGTTCGTGATGTATAACATTTTTCCCACTCAAATTCACGTGGGCCTTTTTGATCAAATAGCTTTTCAATTTCACTTTCAAGGAAAATCCAAGGCGACTCATTTTTCAGTCACTTCCGTTTATTCGTGTTGTTCAATAAAGTGATTTCTATTTCATGTTACCGGTAACTACCTTGTGATCCCTCCCCCCACACTCCCTCAAACTCTCGAAATTCCTAAGCTTACCCTCCTCTTAAAAATGTCCAACAAAGTCACCGTCATTTATAAACTTGATGATAAAAATGCCCAGAATGAGTCAAATGTGCAAGAGTGACTGGGTTGGTGCCGTGATGATGCAGCAGAGAAGCCCCAAGGGCCTGAGTAGCAATGCAAAAAGAATAGCAATGCAAATTGCTATTCTGATTAGCACGGTTGGCGATGCGAAACAAATTCAACATACATACAAACAAACGAAGTCGAGTCAATGTGAATTATCAAGACAATTTATTCACAGTTGGTAATACATAATATAGGTTTTATACTGGTAGGAACGAAGTTGTAAACTGAGTGTACCAGCCTGCAATAGATTAATGTGTCCGTCCGTCCCCTTTCAATACTTTAACGAAGTGAAATCTCGTGCTGTTCTTAAACATTTACTTATCTTAAACATCGACTTATCTTAATCATTGACTTATCTTAAACATCTACATATCTTAAACATTTACTTATCTTAAACATCGATTTATCTTAAACATTTACTTATCTTAAACATCGACTTATCTTAATCATTGACTTATCTTAAACATCTACTTATCTTAAACATCGATTTATTTTAAACATTTACCTATCTTAAACATCGACTTATCTTAAACATTTACTTAAACATCGACTTATCTTAAACATTTACTTATCTTAAACATCGACTTGTCTTAAACATCGACTTGTCTTTAACATTTACTTATCTTAAACATCGACTTCTCTTAATCATTGACTTGTCTTAAACATCGACTTGTCTTAAACATCGACTTATCTTAAACATTTACTTATCTTAAACATCGACTTATCTTAAACATCGACTTATCTTGAACATTTACTTATCGTAAACATCGACTTATCTTAAACATCGACTTATCTTTAACATTTACTTATCTTAAACATCGACTTGTCTTAATCATCGACTTGTCTTAAACATCGACTTGTCTTATACATCGACTTGTCTTAAACATCGACTTATCTTTAACATTTACTTATCTTAAACATCGACTTATCTTAATCATCGACTTGTCTTAAACATCGACTTGTCTTAAACATCGACTTGTCTTAAACATTTACTTATCTTAAACATCGACTTATCTTAAACAACGACTTATCTTAAACATCGACTTATCTTAAACATCGATTTATCTTAACATTTACTTATCTTAAACATCGACTTATCTTAAACATCGACTTATACTGGTAGGAACGAAGTTGTAAACTGAGTGTACCAGCCTGCAATAGATTAATGTGTCCGTCTGTCCGTCCCCTTTCAATACTTTAAGAAGTGAAATCTCGTGCTGTTGGGTGTAATAAAATTGCGCAAAATTCCAATGTTCCTACCAGCCCACCCTGCAGGGACCTGTTAAGTTAGATTTCGTAAATATAAATGTGTCATGCAACACACCACCACCCGACACAGTAAGGTTTGTCACATAAACAGAACATGCCAACACACTGGTATGCTGTACTAGTAACAAATTGCCATGTTCTGTTTACGTGATAAACCTTTGTCGGGTGGTGGCGGGTTTAACGACAGATTTATATTTACGAAGCCATCTCCCAGAGGTCCCCAGCGGAAGAACCGTGTTCAGAGGAGGTGCCGAGCCAGCAGCACACTCAATCTCCCATCTCGCTGGCGGCGGGGTCGGGGTGGGGCGGACGCTCGTGCCTGCTCATCACAGTTGGTTGGCGCAAGGCGCAACGTTGATAAACCTGCGGAAGAAAACGAGCGTTAAGCCGCGCAGTCCTTTGGTACCCGCCCCTCCCATCTTTCCCACCTGGCACACGCAAGCTGAGTCAGCGCAGGGGGGGCACGGCGCGTGGGTGAGACAGAAAGAGGTCCGTGTCCGTGCCTGGACGGGATGTGGCGCCGGGTGTTAACGGCGATGCTCTCGTGACCGTGCGTTCGTTTGTGTGTATGCGCGCGTGCGTCTCACCTGTGACCGTCCTTCTGGTGCACGAACCCCGGTGGCTGTTGGTTCTCATACATTGGGGAAACATTTCCCCCCCGGGGCTGGGAGACCTGTGAAGGAGACCGCCATGAACATCAGCTCGTCGAGAACGCCCGTGGCAAACGAGCGATTCGCTCGCACATCCTAAACCCATGCTCTGGGCTTTGCAGCGAACACCTTAACATGGCTGTCATTGCATGTGTGTGTACGCATATGTTGGTACTTGTACGCGTGTGTATGTACGTGCGGAGCAGTAGTGTAGCGGATAGCGCGCTGCTCTACGAACCCGGTGACCCGACTTCTATGGCCGCTTATGGACAATACCAGTGACGATTATCTGAATGGGTCCTGGGGCTTCCCTAAAGTCGAATGAGCCTCAAATGAGTACTTTGTGAAGTGTGTAAACATTGCCATTGGGAAGACAAAGGCGGCCGGGCGTAGTGTCGGCCACCTACCCCCTTGTGTGCCACAATTACGGCCTTCATAGATGCTTGCTAACAGCACTTGCTCCAAAAGTCTTTTTAGGCTCTATAGGGGATCTTTGTCTTTTTTACAGTTCTGTATGTGTTTGCATCTGCAAGTCACTCCCTACCGATTCATGGCCGAACTTCCAATCAGCTAGCCGTGGCTTGCTGGAAGTGTCCACGACCGTGCTGTCCGTGTTCACGAGTTCCTGCAGTAAGGAGAATAGGAAATCAGCACGCGGTGAACATATGGCCACGGGCCACTTGCCAAAGTGCCATTCTTCACGAGGGCCCGGTGATACTTTGCCTCTTGAGAAGAAAAATTAACTCACACTCATAAACGATACTGTGGCCTTGAAATTAAAAAAACCATAAAATACATATACAGTGAGGGAAAAAAGTATTTGATCCCCTGCTGGTTTGTACGTTTGCCCACTGACAAAGAAATGATCAGTCTATAATTTTAATGGTAGGTTTAGTTGAACAGTAAGAGACAGAATAGCAACAACAAAATCCAGAAAAACGCATGTCAAGTATTTTATGAGGGAAATAAGTATTTTATTCCCTCTCAATGAGAAAAATTTCTGGCTCCCAGGTGTTTTTTATACAGGTAACGAGCTGATTTTAGGAGCACACTCTTAAAGGGAGTGCTCCTAATCTCAGCTTGTTACCTGTATAAAAGACACCTGTCCACAAGCAATCAATCAGATTCCAAACTCTCCACCATGGCCAAGACCAAAGAGCTCTCCAAGGATGTCAGGGACAAGATTGTAGACCTACATAAGGCTGGAATGGTCTACAAGACCATCGCCAAGCAGCTTGGTGAGAAGGTGACAACAGTTGGTGCGATTATTCGCAAATGGAAGAAACACAGAAGAGCTCTCAATCTCCCTCGGCCTGGGGCTCCATGCAAGATCTCACCTCGTGGAGTTGCAATGAACATGAGAACGGTGAGGAATCAGCCCAGAACTACACGGGAGGATCTTGTCAATGATCTCAAGGCAGCTAGGACCATAGTCACCAAGAAAACAATTGGTAACACACTACGCCATGAAGGACTGAAATCCTGCAGCGCCCACAAGGTCCCCCTGCTCAAGAAAGCACATATACATGCCCGTCTGAAGTTTGCCAATTAACATCTGAATGATTCAGAGGACAACTGGGTGAAAGTGTTGTGGTCAGATGAGACCAAAATGATGCTCTATGGCATCAACTCAACTCGCCGTGTTTGGAGGAGGAGGAATGCTGCCTATGACCCCAAGAACACCATCCCCACCGTCAAGCATGGAGGTGGAAACATTATGCTTTGGGGGTGTTTTTCTGCTAAGGGGACAGGACAACTTCACCGCATCAAAGGGATGATGGACGGGGCCATGTACCATCAAATCTTGAGTGAGAACCTCCTTCCCTCAGCCAGGGCATTGAAAATGGGTCATGGATGGGTATTCCAGCATGACAATGAACCAAAACACACGGCCAAGGCAACAAAGGAGTGGCTCACGAAGAAGCACATTAAGGTCCTGGAGTGGCCTAGCCAGTCTCCAGACCTTAATCCCATAGAAAATCTGTGGAGGGAGCTGAAGGTTCGATTTGCCAAACGTCAGCCTCGAAACCTTAATGACTTGGAGAAGATCTGCAAAGAAGAGTGGGACAAAATCGCTCCTGAGATGTGTGCAAACCTGGTGGCCAACTACAAGAAACGTCTGACCTCTGTGATTGCCACCAAGTACTAAGTCATGTTTTGCAGAGGGGTCAAGTACTCATTTCCCTAATTAAAATGCAAATAAATTTATAACATTTTTGACATGCATTTTTCTGGATTTTTAGTTGTTATTCTGTCTCTCACTGTTCAAATAAACCTACCATTAAAATTATAGACTGATCATTTCTTTGTCAGTGGGCAAACGTACAAAATCAGCAGCGGATCAAATACTTTTTTCCCTCACTGTATGTGTAATCGGCGACGTTTCGGGCAATGGTCCTTCTTTGTCAGAAGGGGAAGCTGTGCAGTCCGCAAAAATCTTCATATCGGCCTAGTGGTTGGAGGGACAAAAAAGTTTGAGAAACACTACTGCAAGAGATACAGAGAGATATATTCACCATCTTGAGAGGCGGAGGGGCACAAGGGTCGTCGTAGAGGAGGCCATCATCATCCGTATCGATGGGCGTGGAGTCCGTCAACATGTCAGACTCGGACTGTGGCAGGTAGCCACTGCTTCCTCCGCTGCTGGCGCCGCTGCTGCTGTTGCTTTTGTAGATGCTGCGACCGCTGCCGAGGCACATGCTGATGCTGGCGAGGCTCGTTCTCACACTGTTGCTGTTTCTCTCGAAGAGCAGCGCGTCCGCAGTGTGGACGGGGAGGAAGCTCATCGCCTCATCCACGAGCTCGAACAGCTTATCCCGGTCTATCCCTCGCGGGGCGGTTGTTTCTGCGACAGAAGGACCCCCCCTCGTGACTCACGCGCACTCGCAGCGCCCAAGAAGGTGGCATCGCAGAACTACTTTCAAAGCCGTTTGGACGAGAGCCTCTGTCCGCATTAAAGGCACTGCTTCAACACGTTTTACCTTTAAGGGTGCCACGGTACCGAGATGTTAACTATCTCACCTGGTATACAGGTGGTGAAGAGTTCGATCCCAACCCTGACACCTGTTGTATATTGGGATTTTGCACGTCTCTCTCCCTGTGGTCACGTATATTTTTCTCACGGTCCTCTGGTTTTTCCCTCCACATTTAGAATTAACATCATGTGTTTAGCAACACCTTAGACTGGGCGAGTCTCTCACCGCGTGCCCCCCCCCCATCCCTCGCAGCCATGCCGAGCTCAATCCCCTCACCTGGTCTCCTACCCTTGACAGACAAGTCCATCGTGCACCTCCATCTGCTGAGCGCCTTCTTGACATCTTCCATGCTCCCCTTCTTCTTCTCCTTCTCCTCCTCCTCCTTCCGCTTCTTGGCGGCATCGACTGCGGCGGCGTCCCGCCACAGCTGCTCCAGGACTTGGCGCGCCCTCACCTGGGTCTGGACGAGCTTTCCTTGGGCCTTGAAGAGGGCTTTGTCCGCCGCCGACCGACGCGACCCCTTCCCACAAAAAACGCCGCAGCAGAACAGGCTGCTCTCCTCCTTCTCCGGCAGGCCGTCGTCGGGCGACAGGTTGTAACGCGTCGCGGTCGGAATGTGATCAATATCCACTTGTCTGCAAAGGCAGACGGAGCGTAATTTGGGGTCACAGATGCTCGCAGCCGTCGCGCCAACAGTCACGAGCTTCTGTCACTTTGCATTCACACTCGAGTCAAGTGAAATCAGAATCTTTATTTATATTGGAGGAATCCGATTAGGTATGAAGCTATTTTGGGGCCGTCCATAAATAATGTCACGCACAGAGGGGGGGGAGGGGGGTCAGACATTTGTGACGATGTGTGACGAGGGGGGGTAAGAGAAATGTGACGTCACATCAAAATGCGCAACTTTAAATAAACTTAATTAAATATAATTGTTATAACAACACTAATTTTGATTAATTTTCATTATTAACTATTTGATTATTTAAATTGACTAAGGTCACCTTTTATTTATTCCATGAAGGAGCATTTTGCTTCTCCATGGGAGAATGGACAAACATACATTTAGAAAAAAATTTGAATGACTGTTATTAAACATTTTTATTCCAATGATTCGACCAGGGCTTTTCATTCTGTGGAATCAATGTGAATGTTTTAATTATACTCTCCATTTTGCTTCGTTCTACTACTAAGTTTCAAGTCTATTTTATAGTTATAATTACTTTCAATTTTTTTTATAATTATAAGAGAATTTCAAGAAATATTCTGAACATCTGCAGTTTCATTTAGACGTTGAATATTTTCAAGTGAATTTTGTGCTAAATTTCAGCTTTCCAAAGCCTTCTTTTTAATACATGTTTTCGCCTACAACATCAGAGTGCAGCGCCACATTAAATACGTGCAACAATGACAATAGTTTAAAGTGATTTGAAGCATGTTTTATTTTCAAAATGTAAATATGGTTGGGGGGGGGCAGAGCCTTGTGACGTCATATTTGAGGGGGGTATGACTTTTGTGACGCCGTGTGACGAGGGGTTGTGTGTTTCCCCTCTCTCGTGAATTTACCTCTTCTGTGCCTGGTGGTGGCTGCTTGTGTTGCAACCGAAACGTACGCTATTGTGTTATTTTATTATTTCTTATTTATACGTGACTTTACCGAAAAAAAAACAAAGATTGAGGGGGGGGGTCAAAAATCGGCCAAAATCGCGTGACATCATTTATGGACGGCCCCTTTTCACAGATGTCTAGTTGGGGATTGGTCAAAAAGTTACAACAATACAAAAACACGATAGGAGTGCAGAGTACAGGAAAGGTAAGCAATTCACTTCAAAAATATATACAGTAGAACCTCGGAGATCGAACGCACCAGAACTCGAACAAATCGGTGTTCGAACGATATTTAGTATTTCCCAACATTTTTTGCCCCGGAAACCGAACGAAATTCGGAGGTCGAACGGCCAATCGCGACTTGAAAGAACCTGTACGGCTGAGAAGCGTATGGCCAGCAGCGTGCATGACGCTTGCCCAGACAAACAGGACTCCCCTTCCAAACAATGACACCTCCTCCTCACCACCTTCCACTCAAGCCATCAACTCTCCTTACTACAGGTAAAGTGAAGTTCAATGTTCATTTATTTAATTTATTCCATATACTCATTCATTTATTCCATTTATTTCTTGTTTCTTGTTTTTTTGGTATGATTTTATGCATGTAATTACTGTAAACTGCGTGTAAAAAACTGCTTTATAATGAGAGATTTCTTGTGTCTGGAACCAATTAATGTCATTTACATAAATTCTGATGGGGAAAATTAATTCGGTGTTCGAACAAATCGGTGTTGGAATGGCCTTCTGGAACGAATTAAGTTCGATCTCCGGGGTACCACTGTACAAATGAAACTCAACTAGGTTCATGCTACCAGCTAAAGCCTACTGAGCTATTAGATTGTTTTCAGAAGCAAGATAGCCACAAATGATAGAGGGGGCCGTCGGGATGAGAGGGGATGTCGGCAGGAGGTGTGAATGAAAGGGAGCAGGGGATGAGGAGGAGAGAGCAGCGGATGAGGAGGAGAGAGCAACGGATGAGGAGGAGAGAGCAACGGATGAGGAGACAGCAGCGGATGAGGAGAGAACAACGGATGAGGAGGAGAGAGCAACGGATGAGGAGAGAGCAACGGATGAGGAGAGAGCAACGGATGAGGAGAGAGCAACGGATGAGGAGGAGTGAGCAGCTGATGTGGAGGAGAGAGCAGCTGATGAGGAGAGAGCAACGGATGAGGAGGAGAGAGCAACGGATGAGGAGGAGAGAGCAGCGGATGAGAGAACAGCGGATGAGGAGAGAGCAACGGATGAGGAGGAGAGAGCAACGGATGAGGAGGAGAGAGCAACGGATGAGGAGAGAGCAACGGATGAGGAGAGAGCAACGGATGAGGAGAGAGCAACGGATGAGGAGAGAGCAGCGGATGTGGAGGAGAGAGCAACGGATGAGGAGGAGTGAGCAGCGGATGAGGAGGAGAGAGCAACGGATGAGGAGCAAAGAGCAGCGGATGATGAGGAGAGAGCAACGGATGAGGAGGAGAGAGTTGTATGTGAAGGAGGGATTGCCTGTCTCCGTGTGTTGGTGTGGAGTGTTCGCTCCCAATAGAAAATCAACTTGTGTCTACCTTCTGTGTCTATGTTGTGTCCCCGTGTGCCTACATTGTGTCTATGTGTCCGTGTCTCCCTTCTGTCCAAGTGTCTCCCTCACGGTTTGTATAAATGTTTGTCCCTATGAAAGCAACGACCGATCTGACGAAGACTCGGCCACAAGTACAGTCGGCGTGTGTAGTGTACAGGGCCGTCTCACTCACCCACTGCACACATGTCACAGCCGTCTTTATCTCTCCCCAGTGCCGTCTCACACTCACCTCGGAGATGTTTCCATGGTTCGACCGTCGCGGCAGCAACTCGGCGAGAAGGTTCTTCACTGAAGCTGGGAGAGCGAGTCGAGTGAGAGGGTCTCAGAGAGAGGTGAGTCTCGGGGTGAGTCTCGGAGCGCACCTACTGTACCGAGCGCCTCCACTGTAACATTACGATCTGGCGGCAGTTGGTCGTGACGTCACGCGACGGTGGGCGTGGCCTGTGTCTGTAGGGGGGAGGGGCGCGCGGGATAGGGGGAGGGGCGCGGGGGATTGGGGGGAGGGGCGTGAGGGGGATGGGGGGGCGTGCGGGGCGGGGCTCTCCAACGGGCGATGCACCAAGCGCCCCCAACAGCGAGTTTGTGTTGTTGTTCCATAACAATAACACGTGTTTGTGTTGTTGTTGTTCCATAACAATAACACGTGTTTGTGTTGTTGTTGTTCCATAACAATAACACGTGTTTGTGTTGTTGTTGTTCCATAACAATAACACGTGTTTGTGTTGTTGTTCCAAAACAATAACACGTGTTTGTGTTGTTGTTGTTCCATAACAATGACACGTGTTTATGTTGTTGTTTCATAACATTGACACGTGTTTGTGTTGTTCCATAACAATAACACGTGTTTGTGTTGTTGTTCCATAACAATAACACGTGTTTGTGTTGTTGTTCCATAACAATAACACGTGTTTGTGTTATTGTTCCAGAACAATAACACGTGTTTGTGTTGTTGTTCCATAACAATAACAGCGTGTTTGTGTTGTTCCATAACAATAACACGTGTTTGTGTTGTTCCATAACAATAACACGTGTTTGTGTTGTTGTTGTTCCATAAAAATAACACGTGTTCGTGTTGTTGTTGTTGTTCCATAACAATAACACGTGTTTGTGTTGTTGTTCCATAACAATAACACGTGTTTGTGTTGTTGTTGTTCCATAACAATGACACGTGTTTGTGTTGTTGTTCCATAACAATAACACGTGTTTGTGTTGTTGTTGTTCCATAACAATGACACGTGTTTGTGTTGTTGTTCCATAACAATAACACGTGTTTGTGTTGTTGTTCCATAACAATAACACGTGTTCGTGTTGTTGTTCCATAACAATAACACGTGTTCGTGTTGTTGTTCCATAACAATAACACGTGTTTGTGTTGTTGTTCCATAACAATAACACGTGTTTGTGTTGTTGTTCAGGCCACACGGGGTCATTGTTGACGAGTGGAGAGCCTCTTTGTTCATTGTTCTTATGCACGACAAATGCATCAATAATATAAACTTTAATTGCACCATTACTATAAATTCCATAACATCAGAATCATAATCTTCATTGAGGCTGGAGGAATCCGATGAGCTATGAAGCTCTTCTTTACAGATGTCCAGTACGGGCGGGTCACATTTAATTGCGGTACTGCTATCAATACGAGCAGGAACCCGCGAAACTTCGGCGAGGATTTGGGCAGTCCTCGATTTACGAAGGGAACCTGTTCTAAAGACATACAAAGACAAAGATCCCCCGTGTAGCCTTGATAGACTGTCGGGGCAAGTGCTGTTAGTGAGCACCTATGAATGCCGGCACGGCACACGAGTGGGTAGGTGGCCAGTACCACGCCTGGCCACCTTTGTCTCCCCAGTAGCGATATTTACACACCACACCAGGTACTCATTTCAGGCTGAGTCGACCTAGGGGAGGCCCAGAACGCATTCACATAATCCTCACTGGTCTTGGCCGTGAGCGAAAATCAAACTCGGGTCGCCGGGTTCGTAGTGCAGCGCGCTAACGACTACACTACCGCTCCCGACCCAACTTTCACTTACACAAAAAAAGACAAAGATCCCCCTATAGCCTTAACAGACTGTTGGGGCAAGTGCTGTTAGCGAGCAGCACATCTGAAGGACCGAATGGCACACGAGGGGTGGGTGGCCAGCACCACGGCCAGCCACTTTTGTCTCCCCAGTGGAGTTGTTTACACACCGCACCAGGTAGGCATTTCAGACTAAGTAGACCTAGGTGCTAGGGGATAATCGTGAGCAGCTGTTAAGGCACATTCACATGCACACAGACAAAGATCCCTCACATAGCTTTAAAAGACTATTGGGGTGAGTGCAGCTAGCGAGCAACTATGAAGGCCGACACGGCACACAAGAGGGTGGGTGGCCAGCACCACGGCGGACCGCCTTTGTCTCCCAAATGGCGATGTTTACTGGTACTCATTTTAGGCCGAGTCTTAAGTGCTAGTGTTCGTAAGTCAGGTGATCCTAAGTCGTGTTTGTAAGTGCAGGTGTTCATAAGTGCAGGTGTTCCTAAGGCGGGTGTTCCTAAGTCGAGGGCTTCCTGTAATTTTCATTTTACAGGTCCAGCTGATTTTAACCAGAAACCGATAACCTATGGCACTGGTAATGGCCTATAACAACTGCATATAGCCTCTAAACTAGATTAAAGAAACATCTGTGGTTCATGTGGTGGATGGAGCTGAACAGGGCCCACTGGTGGAGGGTTGAGGCCAAGGGAAGGAGTGGGGACAGCCTCTGGAGAGAGAGGCAACAAGGGAGACACGTGTGTGAGTTATGGCACAGATTATGAATCGGTTCACATAAGCCGGTGTGTTTTCGCAGCATTAATTTGAGTAGTTCTCAACGTACAGAGTCGAAAGATAACTCATTTTGACCGTATTAATCCAGCTGGCTATGGTATTAAATGTGAACTTTGTACGACGTATGAATTTTATCTCAGATTTAAAAAAATATAATCCAGTGCGTGACACAGGTAGGGTGTTTGATGACAATCTGAAACACCCACCATAATCATCCATAGGGGTCTTTGGAATTGCACATTGCCTATGTTATGACTCTTGACCTAGATAAATGAAAAAAGTCACGTGCTGCAGTGCAATGACTACTCAGCGAAAATTCGTAAATAACAAACTGTGGTCTTAAAAGTATTTATTTTTTAATACGCGACATTTGGCCAATTGCTCTTCTTCATAGCACGTGAAGCCAACACGTGCGTCAACAACATTGCCGCAGCACCCCCTGCTGGACTAAACACGCTACTGTGCCGCGGAGACTACGCATCAGACGGCCACAAGCGAGTGGTGTCAAGTGTGATCATGATGATACTGCTAGGAACCTCTGGTTACACCAGCCCACAGGGGATTATTGTGTCCGTCCATCGTCCATCCAAAAATGTGAGGGGTGGGGCTTGGTGGGGAGAGCTTGGGTGGGGAGGGGCTGGGTGGGGAGGGTGGGGCTGGGTGGGGGGTGGGTGGGTGGGGAGGGAGGGTGGGGAGGGGCTGGGTGTGGGGTGGGTGGGGAGGGAGGGGAGGGGCTGGGTGGGGCGGGACTGGTCACCCCGTGGTGCCCTTATAAAACTCAACATTTAACCTACTCACGCCGGCTTGTGCCCGCCCTCACAGTCGGGCATATTTGCGGAATACACCACGCCGCCGTTCACCCTGGCCACTGACCGAGCAACCCAACGTTCCTACCAGCTCCCTCCGCAGGAATGTGTTTATTATGAGGCTTGTTTATCCAGGAACGCGTCACTGCAGGCGCGACACGACCATGTAGGCTATCTAGGCGGTCGTCTAGGGCGCCAAGTTAAGTGGGGTGCCAACTTCGAGGAAAAAGTACAAAAAAATACAAATACCAAATTTTGTTAAATTAATTTCTCAACATTTCTGACAATTGATTGATTGGACAGACGGACGGACAATCCGAATAATTATGCCTCTTTAAATAAATAAATAACATTGAACGGAAAATAGGGGCAAAATGTTTCCCAGTTTACCAAAAAACTCAGCCTCGATCTGCCCCTGGGGTTTGGGGGGCGCCGATTGCTGGCAGCAGCGGGTCCAGGGCCGCCGCTGCCTCACTGAGTGAGCCTCGTGGCTCTTTTTCAGGAGGGTCCTGCCAGTTTTCACAGTAGGGGGTGGCTATGTATAATCCCAATTGAGTAATGTGTACTTTATATCAGAATACATTACAGTACACTATACCATTTTGCGTGAAAACTCGGACCCATTATCTTGAAGTTATCGGGGGTGGGGCGTCTTCGCTTATTAACATCTTTAGTATCTTGCGATTCACCAACGATGGTTGGGGCAAGCCTGACTGCTGATGAGACGCTGAATGTCCAAGCGAGCCCATAGCTTGCTTTGTATTGAACTAATACTGCTTACATTATGCACTCCAAGAAGACCGTGGGGCTGATGGAATAAAAAAAAACATTGATTTTGTTGTTTTATGCGATGAGACAGATACAGGATTGTGAATGAGACGTGTTTTTTGTCAATGTTATGGACGAATAGGTGAGAATGGTGTGAGTTTGTGTGCGAGTAAATGGCAAATGCCTGGAGTGTGTGGTTCGGATCAGGTGAGTGGTGTGTGTTGGTTGATGAGTACAGTGAGGGAAAAAAGTATTTGATCCCCTGCTGATTTTGTACGTTTGCCCACTGACAAAGAAATGATCAGTCTATAATTTTAATGGTAGGTTTATTTGAACAGTGAGAGACAGAATAACAACAAAAAAATCCAGAAAAACGCATGTCAAAAATGTTATAAATTGAGTTGCATTTTAATGAGGGAAATAAGTATTTGACCCCACTGCAAAACATGACTTAGTACGTGGTGGCAAAACCCATGTTGGCAATCACAGAGGTCAGATGTTGTTGTAGTTGGCCACCAGGTTTGCACACATCTCAAGAGGGATTTTGTCCGACTCCTCTTTGCAGATCTTCTCCAAGTCATTAAGGTTTCGAGGCTGACGTTTGGCAAATCGAACCTTCAGCTCCCTCCACAGATTTTCTATGGGATTAAGGTCTGGAGACTGGCTAGGCCACTCGAGGACCTTAATGTGCGTCTCCTTGAGCGACTCCTTTGTTGACTTGGCCGTGTGTTTTGGTCATTGTCATGCTGGAATACCCATCCACGACCCATTTTTAATGCCCTGGCTGAGGGAAGGAGGTTCTCACCCAAGATTTGACGGAACAAGGCCCCGTCCATCGTCCCTTTGATGCGGTGAAGTTGTCCTGTCCCCTTAGCAGAAAAACACCCCCAAAGCATAATGTTTCCACCTCCATGTTTGACGGTGGGGATGGTGTTCTTGGGGTCATAGGCAGCATTCCTCCTCCTCCAAACACGGCGAGTTGAGTTGATGCCAAAGAGCTCCATTTTGGTCTCATCTGACCACAACACTTTCACCCAGTTGTCCTCTGAATCATTCAGATGTTCATTGGCAAACTTCAGACGGGCATGTATATGTGCTTTCTTGAGCAGGGGGACCTTGCGGGCGCTGCAGGATTTCAGTCCTTCATCGCATCGTATGTTACCAATTGTTTTCTTGTTAACTATGGTCCCAGCTGCCTTGAGATCATTGACAAGATCCTCCCGCGTAGTTCTGGGCTGATTCCTCACCGTTCTCATGATCATTGCAACTCCACGAGGTGAGATCTTGCATGGAGCCCCAGGCCGAGGGAGATTGACAGTTCTTTTATGTTTCTTCCATTTGCGAATAATCGCACCAACTGTTGTCACCTTCTCACCAAGCTGCTTGGCAATGGTCCTGTAGCCCATTCCAGCCTTGTGTAGGTCTACAATCTTGTCCCTGACATCCTTGGAGAGCTCTTTGGTCTTGGCCATGGTGGAAAGTTTGGAATCTGATTGATTTGTTGCTTCTGTGGACAGGTACCTGTTACACAAGCTGAGATTAGGAGCACTCCCTTTAAGAGTGTGCTCCTAAATCTCAGCTCGTTACCTGTATAAAAGACACCTGGGGGCCAGAAATCTTTCTGATTGAGAGGGGGTCAAATACTTATTTCCATCATTAAAATGCAAACCAATTTATAACATTTTTGACATGCGTCTTTCTGGATTTTTGTTGTCTCTCACTGTTCAAATAAACCTACCATTAAAATTATAGACTGATCATTTCTTTGTCAGTGGGCAAACGTACAAAATCAGCAGGGAATAAAATACTTTTTTCCCTCACTGTATATCATGTGTGTGCCAGGTGAATGATATCTGGTGAGTGGTGAGTGCCCGCATGGTGAGTGGTGTCTGGCGATGGGTCAGTTGTCATGCATGTGAGGTCACGCCACCTTATCCGTCCTCTAGTGTGTGTGTCAATAATAACAATGTCAACTTGCAACACGCCGCTACCGCACATCACTCGCTCGCTCTCGCAGAGAGGACAACGACTCGGAGGCGCGAGGAGGAACCACAGATGAGCGGGAAGGCAGCAGCCAGGTGACGAGTCGGCGCCAACGATTGCCCAAGCTCTGCGGTCCTCTACAGTTTGAGGTGGTGTGGGCCAATTAATGTGGGAGGAAATCGGAGCACCTGAAGAATAACTAAATAAAAAAAATGTTTACCAGGTAAACATTTTTACCTGGTAACGTCGTGAGAATATTTTGTTATTTTATATTATCAATTTATTATTTTATTCTCATTTTACGTGACTTTACCGAAAGAATCAAAGAAGATGTATGCTTTAACTTTAACATATCCATTTCTGTGACCAGTCACAAGCTAATCACTCAGCCATTTCAATGCTAAATGATATGCTAATTCCTTTGTCAAGGCGCTTTGTTTCTTCTCACACAGCTTAAAGGTCGTGATCTGAGCGTGGCTTTTTTCACTCCAGCGCTGCCTCCAGACAGCGCTGGAGTGATGAAGGCCGCTTGTGTTGTGGCCGAAACGTCGTGATTTTTGTTACTTTATTTTTTACCTACGTGACTTTACCCAATAGAACCAGAGTATAGCGTGTGTTGCTTTTACGTCCAACAGATGGCGCTGTTTTTCAAAAAAAGCATATTTTTACCGAAAAAGCCAATGAGTATATTTTTACCTGTCACAGGTGTGACATCTATATAATAGTAGGTATATAACAACATAGTATGTATATAAAAACATGCGTGTATTCGAATGCAACGTTGTGTCAAAATTGCAAAGCAATCGGTGAAGAACTTTCGGAGATTTAAGATTTTGAACAAACGAACATTTACATTTTTATTTATATAGATTGTTATTCTGTTTATTTGCTTCCCGTATGAATAGAGATTACTTAAATAAAGTTTTTTTTTTCAATCACTGCAACTTTATAGTCAAGACAATAATGCTCGTAGAGTAATACCCCGATGTATGTCTTCCCCCTTTTTACGTCGTTTAGCAAATACGTGGTAACGTGATGATTAACACCGCCGCTTGATTGATTTGCGTCGCATCAAGACACATCTACGTCGCTGACAGCATCACCGTGCGTCCTTTCTCGTTGTTGTCAGTGTGAATTCATGAATTAAGAAAATTACGACAGAGACAAGCAGACACAATGTCTCCATTTATCACCACAATTTATTTAGATTCACACTATCAGACTGGAGAGGTGACCGAGTGGTTCAGAGGTCCACAGTGGTGAGATGTTAACTTCCTCGCCTGGTAATGCAGGAGGTCGTGGGTTTGACCCCGATCCTGATGCATGTATTTTTTTGGAATTTTAGTGTCTCTCTCCCCGTGGTTGCATGGACTTTTCTCCAATTCCTCCGTTTTTTTTTCTCTCTCCACATTTACAAGCGCGTGTTTAGAGTATTTAGCCGCTCAAAATTTCCACGTGATAAGCCACTTTGTCGAATTATTGTTTGGGACCAGGTCACTTCTGAAAAAGAGCTACATAGCTCAGTGGGCCTTACCTGGTAAAATCAAACATCGTTTATAGGTTGAAAATAGTTGATGGGTCCCGAGAACTCAGCCAGTACTGCTGCGATCATGAGTGTGAATCAGGGCAGTGAGCAGGATGATCTCATCCCGCTCGAAAAAAGGATACAAACTAAGCCTCATTGTGTTACGTTCATGTTTTACACTTGGTACGGTTAAATCCCATCTCTGAGCATTATAAATATAATTTTTGACTGTTACATGACAAAAAAAAATTCTCCAGCAGGGTGCGTGTGAAGATGCTGCCTCCTCGTGTGCTGATTGAGACATTGCCAAAACCGGTCCAGAGTTTGCTTGTATTGAACCAAAGTTGCTGCAATTATTAAATTCCTAGATGGTCGTGATACTTAAGCGATGTGTAAAACTAAACGTTTACATTGTTATGCAGAGGGACAGATATATGAAACGAAGCTTCTTAATTTTTTGACTTGTAATCTCCACAATAAAAACATAATTATTGTGTTATATGTATTACTGTATACAATTATGCGTTCAATTAGTACCCATATCGAACAGAGAGGGTCCTCGCCTCTACACATTTGGCAGTTTACCACCATTGCTTCAAGCGATGTTGGCTCTGCTGATGAGACACTGCATGTCGAAAACGCTCCAGAGGCTGCTTGTGTTGAACTTACAATGCTGTGGGTTGTGCAGTCGCAGGTCACGTGTCTGATGGGATGCGTAAAAAAAACATTTAGACAAATGAAGCAACTGTTGTGTCAACCTATTTATGGTGTGGATAAAATGGCTACTTGATATATCAGATACATATTCTTAGCTCTTTCGGTAAAGTCACGTTGAAGGGAAACAATAAAATAATAAAATATATATAAAACAATAAAAATTCTCACGACGTTTCGACCATAACACAAACGGTCGTCATCAGGTGTGTCGGTTTGCATAAATTTATTTTTAAACGATGTATTTATTTATTTATTTATTTAAAAAACCGTCAGCGCCACGCGCAGCGATTTGGCAGTTTATTTAGAAGGACTAGTCCATCTATGTTCTGAAAAGAGGAGGGGGGAGACGAAAAATTAATGTATGCTGTCTGAAAGCCACTGTAAGCGTGAACAATCAATTAAGACCTGAAATGGTTTATCAAATCTTTCCAATGACATCAGATACAGTCGTGGTATCTCCTTCCGAGGGATATTTTGTAACACGAGGCGATGGTGATGACGTTATTCTGCTCTGTGAGCGTTCTGAATGGATTATTAATCTCATGATAGTTAAATATGTTTGGGGGAAGAAATAACAGAAAGATTAATCAGATTGGTCTGAGTAATGTCATATTAAAGTGTGTATTACAGATGCGATGCGTCCCATCCTCAAAGTAAGTGTAGTGATATTTATATTCATAATAACAATTATTCTTATTAATAGAGTGCCCTTTTCGCCCAGGCTTATCGGAGTGCTTCAGACAAGATAAGTGACGTACATCAACAACAACCGCCGTTCGCCACTAAGTGGCGGTGGCGGAACTCCAATGGCTCGTTGTGGAATAGGGGTTATGATGAGAGATGTATCTTAGGCGAATAGATTGGATGACCTATATCTAAATCACCCGGTATGTGCTCGATTTCGCTAGGCCTTAGAAGCTCGGCAGAGTTGAGCGTGGATATACTGTAGCCTGGATGTATGACTGATTAATTGCCAGCACGCACAAAGACGGTGCCGTAGCCAGCGTGAGCAGGAAAGGACAGTGCAGAAAAATCCATTGTTGTTCTGCAGTCCCCCCCCCCTCCATCTGCACCAACGCACTACTGACCAGCGTTGTGAAGTATGGTCATATATACCTCACGACCTGCAAGACTTTGGGAGGCCCTCATCCAGCAGTGGATTGATAAATTCTGGGCTGTTTATGTACATGCACATCTGGATTAGGGGTTGCAGTGTGGGGTAAGTATCTGCATTTGGGCTTAATGGTGGGGGTTATGACTGGAGATTATACAGGTAGGAACAACAGGTTCCACACACGAAAAAGATGGCAAGCTACCCTTTTTAGATGTCCTAATTAAAAGGAGACCTGATGGTTCAATGAGCCACTCTGTCTACAGGAAAGCTACCCATATGGATGCTCACTTAAAACCGGATTCCCACCACCATCCATCCCAGAAGAATTCCCTCATCAAGACTCTATACCATAGAGCCCAATGCATTTCCGACCAGGAACACATTGCCAGTGAACTCAAGCACGTACACCAAGCTCTCAAGGCTAAAAGTTACTCCGACTACACAATCCGCAAAACCATCACTCCAACCATGAAGTAGGATCCTCTTGACGAGCCATTCAAAACCATCACCTTACCCTACATTGCGGGGGTCACAAAAAATATCTCCAAAATCCTGAATAAACACAAGATCCAGGTCCGATTCAACACAGTACATAAAATCCGTGATCTGGTTCCGTCTGTAAAAGATGTGTTCCAGACATACAGTACCCGGGCGTCTACAAACTAAGTTGCCTCTGTGGTAGCAGCTACATTGGAGAAACCAAACGACATATCTCAGACCGCATCCGTGAACATAAAGCAGACTTGAAACACGGTAGGACGAACACCTCAGCCGTGGCAGATAACTTTTATTATTCAGTGGGCTCACATGACATTGACTTCTCCAAGACGGAGGTTCTCTGCAAGCCACCTGGCTACCATGAGAGATACGTTCATGAGGCTATCCACATATACAAACACAGAGACAATTTCAACCGAGAAGATGGATTCCGGCTTAGTAACCATTGGAAAGACGTTATAAACCATTTCGGTTTTTGATTGATTGTATTTTACGGTGACTTTCAGACTGCAATCCATTTGCTGGCATTGCCTCTTAGTACCTTTCACACGACGGTCAATAGTTTAGTTTATAGCATTTTGTATAATAATAAATAGTATAACAGTGTAATGTTAAATATAATTGATAAGGCAATATATAGTACCGTAATTGTATAGTGAATATACAGCAGTGTGGTATACAGTAGGGTTAGTAGAATAATACATAGTGTAATACTACAAGTCTAATATTTTATAGTCTAAAGTATAGGGTAGTGTATAGTAACGCATTGTATAATTCAAGGGTGGGGTTTGTCTATGTATACGATATCATACAATGTAGTTTAGATTGGAAGGTATAATATTGTAATGTATAGTAGTCTAGTTTGTAGCATAGTTATAACGCAACACAGGACAGAGCAGCGCACCGTGGCTGTTTCCCCCTCTTCCCCCCCCTCCTCCGTTCCGAACATAGATAGACTCGTCCGTCTGAACAAAGCTCGTCGCTCTCTGTGGTGTTAATCCCTCATACTAACATCATGCTAATCCCCCAGTTACATGCTAATTTACTGTTGATATGTAAACTCCTCTCCCCCCCTCCTCCGTTCCGTACATAGATGGACTCGTCCGTCTGAACAAAACTCGTCGCTCTCCGTGGTGCTCATCCATCACACCAACATCATGCTAATTCCCCAGTTACATGCTAATTCATATGTAAACTCCTTTGTCAAGACGCTCTGTTCCTCCCACACAGCTTAAAAGACGCTTCCAAGCTTGGCAGGGTTCACTCAAGCGCTGTCTTCCGGACAGTCCTGTTTCTTCACCTGAGGAAGGCTACTTGTGTTGTGGCCGAAACGTCGTGAGAATTTTATTCTGCTATTATTTGTATTATTTTATCTCCATTCTACGTGACTTTACCGAAAGAACCCATAAGAGATTCCACACTGCCCACCAGGGATTATTTGTCTGTCTATCTGTCGTGCATAGCCGGAATTACATCCGCATAATTTGACTGCCATCTAGCGGGTAATGACAGTTTTGTGCTCTATAACAGTCAAGTATGGCTAATGATTCTGAGCACATATGTACATCATCAAACACTTGCATCAGTGACTTCAAACTTTCTTTGACTGCAGGAATTCATATTATTTGGTTCTTTCGGTAAAGTCACGTAGATGGAAAATAAAAAAAATGTTTCATAAGAGCCAAAAACTTGGAGTGCATAATGTCAGCAGTATTAGTTCAATACAAAGCAAGCTATGGGCTCGCTTCGACATTCAGTGTCTCATCAGCAGTCAGGCTTGCCCCAACCATCGTTGGTGAATCGCAAGATACTAAAGATGCTAATAAGCAAAGACGCCCTACCCCCGATAACTTCAAGATAATGGGTCCGAGTTTTCACGCAAAATGGTATAGTGTACTGTAATGTATTCTGATATAAAGTACACATTACTCAATTGGGATTATACATAGCCACCCCCTACTGTGAAAACTGGCAGGACCCTCCTGAAAAAGAGCCACGAGGCTCACTCAGTGAGGCAGCGGCGGCCCTGGACCCGCTGCTGCCAGCAATCGGCGCCCCCCAAACCCCAGGGGCAGATCGAGGCTGAGTTTTTTAGTAAACTGGGAAACATTTTGCCCCTATTTTCTGTCCAATATTATTTATTTATTTAAAGAGGTATAATTGATCGGTTTGTCCGTCCGTCTGTCCAATTAATCAATTGTCAGAAATGTTGAGAAATTAATTACAGGTTTTTTTTCCTCGAATTTGGCACCCCACTTAACTTTACGCCCTAGACGACCGCCTAGATAGCCTACATGGACGTGTCGCGCCTGCAGTGAGGCTTTCCTGGGTAAACGAGCCTCATAATTCTAGATTTAAAGCTTTCGTGACTGCTAGGATCCATACTCTTTGGTTCTATTGGGTAAAGTCACGTAGGTGAAAATAAAATAACAAAAAATCACGACGTTTCGGCCACAACACAAGCGGCCTTCATCAGGTGAAGAGAAGAGACTGTCTGGAGGACAGCGCTGGAGTGGAAGAAGCCACGCTTAGAGCACGACCTTTAAGCTGTGTGAGAAGAAAAAGACCAAGCGCCTTGACAAAGGAATTAGCATATAATTTAGCATTGAAATGGCTCATTGAAATAGCTAAGTTAAAGTATACACATCCGCAGAGGTACCCCTTGACAAAGGAATTAGCATCGAATTTAGCATTGAAATAGCTGAGTGATTAGCTTGTAACTGGTCACAGAAATAGCTATGTTAAAGTTAGAGCATATACATTCACCGAGGCACCTAGTACTCATCAAACAGGAGAATTTAGCGAAACACAACCACGCTCAGACATCGGACCTGTGTGCGAGCAAACAAGGTGTTCTGATAAAGAAATTAGCATAAAAATTAGCATTTGATTGGCGGATTTTAGGAAAGAGGTGGTGTACGTGCCGGTGGACTTGCAGTTTGGCGCGGGGGGGGGGGGGGGGGGGAGGGGGGAGGGGGAGTTTACCTATTGATGGTGTGAAAAGGGGGAATTTCTAAGAGCTGCGAAAGTTTGGGGTACCACTACTTGAAAAAATATACTGTACCATTGAAATTAGTTTAATGTTTAGTTCGATTTAGAACATCTTTCCAATGGTTGCTTAATTTGAAACCATCCTCTCGGTTGAAATTGTGTCTGTGTTTGTAGATCTGAATTGCTTCATGAACAAATCTCTGATAAAAGCCCGTGGGTTTGCAAAAAACCTTGGTATCGGAGAAAATTATATCGTGATCCCCTACAGCGTTGTAACAGTGATCAGCCACGGCAGAAGAATTCGTTTTGCCGTGTTTCAAATCTGATTTGTGCTCGCGAATTCGGTCAGAGACATGTCGCTTTGTCTCACCGATGTAGCAATCACCGCAGGTACAACTCAATTTGTAAACCCCGGGGTACTGTAAATCAGGAATGACATCCTTCACGGATGGGATCAGATCACGAATTTTGTGTACTGTATTGAGCCGGACCTGGATCTTGTGTTTGTTTAGAATTTTGGAAATCTTTTTAGTAACGCCTGCTATATATGGAAGTGTGATGGTTTTGACCGGAGTATCAAGTGGTTCATATTCTTAGTTTTTTCGGTAAAGTCACGTTGAAGAGAAACAACAAAATAACAAAATATATATAAAACAATAAAAAATTCTCACGACGTTTCGACCATAACTCAAACGGTCATCATCAGGTGTGTCGGTTTGCATAAATTTATTTTGAAAACGGCATATTTATTTATTTATATATATAAAAAAATAACGTTTGCGTCACGCGCAACGATTGGCAGTTTGCCCAGGACTAGTCCATCTATTTTTTGAAAAGAGGAGGGGGGAGACGAAATTTGTTTTTATGTATGCTGTCTGAAAGCCACTGTAAGCGTGAACAATCAATCAAGAAGTGAAATGATTTATCAAATCTTTCCAATGATTGCTAAGATAGAATCCATCTTCTCGGTTGAAATTGTCTCTGTGTTTGTATATGTGGATAGCCTCATGAACGAATCTCTCATGGAAGCCAGATGGCTTACAAAGAACCTCCGTCTTGGAAAAGTCAATGGCAATAGATGGCAAGATACCTTTTTTGGATGTCCTAATTAAAAAGAGACCTGATGGTTCAATGAGCCACTCTGTCTACAGGAAAGCTACCCATACGGATACTTATCTGAAACCGGATTCCCACCACCATCCATCACAGAAGAATTCTCTCATCAAGACTCTGTATCATAGAGCCCAATGCATATCCGACCAGGAACACATAAGCAGTGAACTCAAGCACGTACACCAAGCTCTTAGGGCTAATGGTTACTCCGACTATACAATCCGCAAAGCTATCACTCAAACCATGAAGAAGAACCCTCTTGAGGAGCCTTTCAAAACCATCACTTTACCCTACATTGCTGGGATCACAAAAAAGATCTCCAAAATCTTGAATAAACACAAGATCCAGGTCCGTTTCAAACACATTACATAAAATCCGTGATCTGGTTCCGTCTGTAAAAGATGTGATTCCGGACATACAATACCCTGGTGTCTACAAACTAAGTTGCCTCTGTGGTAGTAGTTACATTGGAGAAACCAAACGCCATATCTCGGACCGCATTCGTGAACATAAAGCAGACCTTAAACACGGTAGGACCAACACCTCGGCCGTAGCAGATCATTGTTCTAATTCAGTAGGCTCACATGCCATTGACTTTTCCAAGACGGAGGTTCTTTGTAAGCCATCTGGCTTCCATGAGAGATTCGTTCATGAGGCTATCCACATATACAAACACAGAGACAATTTCAACCGAGAAGATGGATTCTATCTTAGCAATCATTGGAAAGATTTGATAAATCATTTCACTTCTTGATTGATTGTTCACGCTTACAGTGGCTTTCAGACAGCATACATAAAAACAAATTTCGTCTCCCCCCTCCTCTTTTCAAAAAATAGATGGACTAGTCCTGGCAAACTGCCAATCGTTGCGCGTGACGCAAACGTTATTTTTTTATATATATATAAATAAATATGCCGTTTTCAAAATAAATTTATGCAAACCGACACACCTGATGATGGCCGTTTGAGTTATGGTCGAAACGTCGTGAGAATTTTTTATTGTTTTATATATATTTTATTATTTTGTTGTTTCTCTTCAACGTGACTTTACCGAAAAAACTAAGAATATGAATTACTGCAGTCACGAAAGCTTTAAATCAAAATTTTATCAAGTGGTTGTTTCTGTATGGAGGGAGAGACAGCTTGGCGGATGGTACGGTCAGAGTAACCATTCCTTTTGAGGGCCAGGTGTACATGTTTTAATTCACTGGTCAGGTTGTGTTGGTCCGAAATGCAATGAACCCAATGGTATAAAGTTTTGATGAGATAATTCTTTTGGGCTGGGT